>JAHWFP010157237.1:0-93391 GCA_023313725.1 Lithobius niger | reverse complement strand
CCCGGACCAGAATCCTTCAAACCTGGATCCCAGTGATCCACCATAATATTAATAAAAAAAATTATACGAAGTGACGTTTTACACCCAAAACATGAAAATATGGTTTTAATTTTTAAGGAAGTTTTTTTTTCAAAATAATCACTTGGGCCACACATTTATTACCCTATTCTAGCTAACATCGACTGTTACCATTCCTTAAATCGACATATACATCGAAACTGTTGAATCGCCAACGCAAGGATGAATTAAAACAGTGGGTAAAACCCAAACAACCACTCCCCCCAACGAATCCAAATTGCTTTCGGTGCGAGCATTAAAATCGGACGTAGTTTCCAATTTCACACTAGCCTACCTCGAAAGAACGTTGGCGTATTTTTCATTTTATTTTACATTGCCATTTCCACGCTAACCCATCACCAAACGACAAACTCCGACCTACAATTTGGACAAGACCCAAAGCTCTCAAATCAAGTGAACTCGCATCTGCGATGCGGGAGTCATATTTCCTCTCCAGACAAAATATATATCTGCGATCGTCAACTAACAAATCACAAGGCTAAATCAACAGCGTTTGATTCAGTACTAGGGTACATAGTTTTTCGGAAACTAAAATACATTTGTATTCGTTATACTTACGCGTTTTATACGACATGCTACTTGTTTCTTGGAATTATTACAAGCCGCGCTGGAAATGAAAAACCGCCCAGGTGAAAGAGGAACCGGAAATAAAAGCCGGTTGTTGACGACCATATATGGCAGAGGATAGTAGATAAGCTAGTCGGCTCACTTCCTCTGCTGCAGTAAACAAGTGCATTCTGACGCCACGTAGCGTCACAAAGGGGCTACTATACCATAATGAAACTAGAACATGAAAGTACGGTAAATTAAGCTGAGCCATTTTAAGGAATATAAACACAAATGTGGACCTTATCTCAAAATTTGGCCGAAGTTGCCTCATAAGGCCGAAATCATATTCTTCCTTACACTATAAAACATACACGTCGACGAGAGTGTCGAAAGCGTGTTATTATTTTAAACAACAGACTGCATTTCAATTTGGGTGGTGTATCAGGTGGATGACATCTTTGTGAAAATAAGATTGCAATGAACTTTTACGTCTTCAATTTTTTTCATATTTTCGCGGTGAGGTGAGTCTGCTATTTAAATCAGAGCTGAAAAAAGAGAAACTGTATCTTTTGTGAGTTATTTGAAAACTAAAAGATGCAGATGAATTTTTATTTGATACATCAAGCAAGTGCAAAAATAGTAATGATTTCCGGAAAGATGCATAAAACACCCACTTTTATTTCAGCTACATTATCGAACACACTGAAAGTGAAAGTGAACGTTGGCTAAATGAATAAAATAAGTTGGTTATAGATGTTATAACTAAAATATTGTTACAGTTACTTCCCCTATACGTATCAGCTTTTAAATAATCCACGTTTCTAAAGATTTCTTTTCACGCAATCCAAGTTACAAGGTTTTAAATCTGACAGCTGAGGACCACGTGTTCCCTCCTGCAGCACGCGGTCATAGAATGGACGCTGTAAGGTGCGTTGTGTATGTTGCAGTCTCTTTGCCGTTAGTTTTAGTTTTGTCATAGTTTGATTCAAATTTTGGCTTGTTTATGAATACCTGTTTAAACTTTGTTGCTTATATTTTCGCTTGTGGTGGTAATTTTGGAGGGAACTATTTGTTTATATTCGGGCAAACATGGGTGTTTCTGTTTCAGGATAGCCTTGGACGAAACAGGTGTTTCGGTGTTTTCTCGAAGGAGAGCCGACTTGAAAACACGTTCTTTTTTCTTCGCCGAGACCAGGCAGGACAGTTATTCCAACCCTCCTGTTTATAACGAACTGCCAGGTGGTGTCGAAAGTTATGTGTCTTATTAGCAGAACAAAATAAGATTGAAAAAAAACCAGAGCTCGAAACACGTTTAAGAAAAATGGCAACATGTTCCTCTTGTGAGGTTATTTGCATGAGCAGTTGAAACCACTAATAGGTGTGGTAATATGTATTAGCATTTTTTTGGAGTATTTCCGTACAAACCCCCGCCTCACTGTTAGGGGCACAGTTCCACAAAGGACCACCACCAACCGTGAGTTGTTTGGCACAAAGGGTAGGTTTTTGTTGTGAGAAATTATTTATTCCCACTATAGTGACCTCCCCACACCCATACAATCAGAGCGTACACATGAAAGACCAGTTCGCTTAGGGGAAATGTTAAGGCACCTCTCCGATCCATACCTCGTTGTACTAGTTACCTAAATTAATCTGCCAAACAAGTTTTTCCTTTACTGTTTTAGGGGCAAAGGCTTTGTTTGCCCTTCAAAAATGATTGAATGTTGCACTTTTTCCGAGAGGTTTTTGTCGAGGATAAGCATACTTGATGGCAGGGTGGTGGTTTTGCATGGGACTGGCTTCAGGTTGACCACAGTTAACTCTGGGTTGTGTTGTAAGTGCCTTAAGCTGTATTTAGGTGGGTAAAGTCGTGGAATAAGCCTTTAGAACAAAAAAAAATTGTACTCTCAATTTTGCGATCATGAGCCCAGTCTTTAGAGAAAGAAAAAACTAATAGCCCCATCCCAAAACGCTATGTTCTGTCATCTGCAGCAATTTGGAAAGCAGTAAATCCAAAGGTTCATATTGTCCAAAGGTAAACTTCTAAAACCCAAACTTCGGGCAGAATTAGCAAGTCAGGGTGCTTGTGAGTTAGCAATCATGTATACAGGGTGGCCCACAACAAACTGACGACCCAACATTTTTTTAGTCCAACTTTTCTAGTTAGCACCCATCAGAACCAGGAGAGGACAGGTCTTCCCGTTTTATTAGGTTTGATTTGTCATCTGGTTCTGAGAGGTGCTAACTAGAAAACTTGGACTTAAAAAATGTTGGGTTGTCAGTTTTTTTGTGCACCACCCTGTGTACACTAAAGAAAAGTGAACCATAGATCATGGTCCAACAAATTGATAGTTTTAACTTATTACACTTTTTTATGCAGCCTAAAGTTCACTTTCTGTGTGTTTGAAGATGGTAGTGGGACTTTTAATTTCAGAAGGGTGTCGGTGTGTGCCTTAAGTGAACTTGAGCCTTTTGTACCCTGGGTTCGTACGCTACCTGGAAGAGTTAAGAATTTAGTTGGGATAAAACCCAGACCTTGCCAGACCTTGAAAAGTATTGAAAGTATGGAAAGGCCTGGGAGGGGGTTACAAATGCCCCTTGTGCTACCCCCCTTCCTTTGATTACTAGACTGAAAAACCGGCAGTGGTGTACTGGCAAAAAAGTAAGGGCCCACTCACTTCCCCCCATCCCCCCAAAAAACTCGGTAATAAAGCAAACCAAAAACAAAATTTACATATGGGTACACAGTCAAATCGGGCCTAGCAACGAGATAGATAAGAAGCAGTGCATGCCGTCACCCTTGACTCTTACTCTATTCTCTAAGAATATCGCTCCGGTTGGCTATTCGCTGCCTTGAAAGCAGGCTGCCTGGGATAAAAATGAGACAAATAGGCCTATTTTATTTTCAAAAAACGTAAGGGAGCCACTTCCCTCCTCCCCCGACTATACCACTGAAGACCCGCAACTGGCAAAAAAACGACATTCTTGACCATACAAATCTTACTTTTCACTACCAGTACGACAATGTAGTAGATCACTAAAACATCAAAAGTTCACTTAAATTTTCGGAAAATTATCTGTTCTTTGGAAGTTTTTGTTGCTAAAAAAAAAAAAATATGGCCTAACCTACATGATGTTGCAGTCGGTTTACTCAAATTCAAACTTCCCTTTCACGTGTCGCACCATATGACAAATGATGTGACATGCGAGAGGGACTGGGAAGTGTGAGTTTGGGTAAACCCAGGGTCGGACTGGGCTGTTATGAAAATTTATATTATCTGTAAATTTTAGCATTTTTATTCTCAATTTTTTTCCCTCTAAAGATTTAATTAATTCAACCAATCACCAGCTCGCTAACCCCGAAGTGCAGGCCTGCATTTCCCTCCAAAGGTTTTTAAACGCTAAATGCGTGTTGAACGTGCCCTGGTTGGATGTACGCTCTATCTACTTCTACCCTGATCTTCCTGAAACTGGCTTGAACAAAAGTGGAAAGATGAAAGAAAGAGGCGTCATGAAGAATCAGCCGACTCGGATGAGTCCCTCTCCGCCCTTGGCTAGTTCTAGCTCCCATGCCGCTCGAATGCCGTGTTGGAAGTTTTTCAAGGTCTCGAAGTGATGGTAAGAGATTGGCATCTGTGTTGGCACTTTTAGCATAGTGCCAAATTCTAACGGAACAGAATGGTGAACGAAGCTGGCCTCGTCAAAAGGGACAAATTGAGCAGGGTTGGCTGCTTTTTTGCTCGCGTTAAAGAAAAAGGTATCTGAACCCTTAGTGGGAGGGCTGGAGGGTCCGTCTGACTTTAAAAAATAATCTTTTTCTGCTCCGTGTCGAAGGAGGGATCTAACCACAAGTAAAAACTGTTAGGCATTTCTTTTCCGGGACTGACTTTGTTGTGTCGGCAAAATAGGCGTCCGTTCTGAGTCCATGATATTTAGAGGAGTTCGAGATGGTCGGTGGTGGGCGAAGGCAAAAATCCATAAAGACGTGCTCAAGTATCAAAGGCATGATAATTTCCATAGGTAAATTAGGATTGAATCTTATATCACCTGTGGCAGAATTCAGAAATAGTAGAGGCATTGTTAGGGTCCTCGTGCATGGAAACCTCCTTGAATTTGTGCTGCAATTTTGGTTTTGTGTATCAGTCTTCATGTTGAATGGACGTAATGAAGTGACAGGAGGATTCTGTTTGATTCATCAGTGTTAACCAACAGCGAGGTGATCGTGGCTGCCGGAATTTTCCTAGGAGTATGCCAAAGTGTAGGTGGGACCTCATCCGATGACATCGCCTCGTCGTTGGGGATCGAACCCCAAATCAGCAGAAAAGGAATCGTCACGCTTAACAGCATCCAAGATGAGTGGAGAAGGTTTAGTAGTAGCTTCAGACACAACGGATGGTTTTTTCTTAGACGTAGATGTAATTTTCACTGTCTTTTTAGTCTTCTTTCTCTTTTGCTTCCCGTAGTAGAGCGGGGAGATCCTGCAGTGGATGTACGGTCTTTTAGCGTGCTTTGCTTGTATTTGATTCATGTGAAAATGTACCTTATCCCCTTTTGGCAAAATAATAGCCCAATGTTCAGGAGGGATTAATTAGCATGTTTCACAAGGATTTGAGTGTGGGCTACATGTCTACAAGTTGATCAAAGTGTATAAAGGTCCAATTTGCTGTGCATGAATGAAATGGGTACATCGAGTAAGCTTATTTGGCATCTCTGTAACAGCAACCTCAGAAGAAGCCATAAAAACACAAACACTGCCAAATGTCCAAAAAGGCACAATCACTACGCACAGGCGTGAATATCACACAAATTGGGTGAGGGCAGCATGGGATCAGTGCGGAAACGCATCAGGAAAAATATGGACAACACGAAAAACACGTCTTCATGGGTGTGGGTCATGAAAATAAATAGTGCCTGCCAATCTGCACAACCGCGGCACTTGAGGTGCTATCATTGCATACATTTAGTGTTAAAGAATGAGCTGGGTTTTTTTTTAGAAATATTCTTCTTAATGCAGACAATAATGCAAAATTTAATGGGGGGGGGGGGGATATTGTGGGATAAAATCATCTACATAATTAAAAATCTACTGCTCTTGAACCAAGACACCTACAAAGATGGGGGTACGACCAAATGAAACATAATTAAATTGTGCCTCCGTGACGTACAAACTATCTTGAAGGTATTAGTTCAATACCGAGATGATCTGGAAAAGGATGCACACAAAAAATAACCTAAAACGACGACATATTTTGCATCATACTACATATGGATCTTAAAATTGGTTTTGTATCAATTGACTTGTTGCATGGAAAAATCGGACCCATAGGCCTGGTTTTAAAAGGGTGTCAAACATTTGTTTCTAAAGCACGGAGGTGGGTGGATTGAGCGAGCAAAGCAAGCAATTTCCATGTAAAACTAAACCTTTTCAATGTGTGTCTCGCTTTGGTTTCTCAATTTTCATCTCTTCACCTTCGTAGGTGATTACTTCTGGAGTAGACGACTTACAAATGTGCAAATAAACAATCTTACATTGAATGATGTGGATGAAATGCAGACTTGCTGAGGAATATGATGAAGGAACTGTGAGCAACAATTGCAATTAGTTTGCGTCAAAATAATCAGTACATCGATTTTGTGATGCTCTTGGAGTCACAGAAATCGCATGAAGCGTGGATCGATGCCAATGGAGCGAGTAAAGCGAAGAAGTTAGGAAAGAAAGGCCAAGCAGCCTGTCGATTTATGGGTAGGGCGAAGGACTTGAACCTAACTTTGCAGAAGGAATACTATTTAGTCCTCTGGTTTTTAAGAAGAACAAAATTAAAACCAGCTGTAGATCAAAGTTAATAGATTTTGTCAGTCACAACTGGCTGGATAGCTAGCTTTGATTAGTTGCCAGTTGTGTGTTTATCACCACATTGCAGTCATTTCGAATCCCAGGTAACATTTTTTTCTGTTTAAGGGAAACCCAACATTCCTTTTAGAACAATTTATAATATTTGTTCGACACAAGCTGTTCAGGTAAACAATAAATGCAAAAATAGCCGATGATTAGCCATAAAGCATTTCTTCCCATTCCTATCTACCCTTGTTAGTATGCCCTTTTTTGCCAACCATGCATTAACATTATGCTTTTTATTTAAGGTTGAAACATGGGACTAGGTCACTACACTCTTAACGGAAGCTCAATGAGCTATTGGATGCTCGAAAATATCAGTCATCTGAAGACGCAGGTAATACTTAGCTTTAAAATTTAAAGAGCGTGATTTACAACTTGTATGGATGGTGCTGCAAGTTAATTTTCAGTGGAAAAATAATTTTATAACACAAACACCACCAGCTACAAGAGAACTTCAACAATTAAGGCCATGCAAAGTTAATTGTTTGGTTAACAGGTGCGTGCGGTTGCCTTAAATTATCAGACGTCAAAATGTTTTTATCCTAATCTTGGTCCGCCCACTAAAAATTACATTTCTGCCAAATTTTGACCGATTTTAACATTCCAATATACCATTTTAACCGGCTCGAAACAAGCTTTTCAATGGTGCTAATTTCAAGCCTCTAGCTCAACCCTCTCCAATGTCGGTCGCCACTCGCCATTTGGCGACTGCAAATCAACAATTGGCAACTTGAAATTAACCTTACTCGCCAAAACGGCAACTAGCAATCGAGAATGCTACTCAAAGAGCGATATCTCGAGAACCGTTTAGGTTAGAGATGAACGGTTTGCGGCGTTGCATTCAGATTTATAAGGGCTATACAACAGCTTTTTCTGCATTAATACTAGTGTTGAAGAAAATTGTACAAAAAAATAGAGAAACCATGCATCATAAAAAAAATGTATTTGGCGTGTGACGAGTAGAAATTATGAAACGGCGAGTGCTTTCTAAGGTGTACTGGCCAATGGCGACTGCTACTGGATTGACATTCGAGAGGGTTGCTCTAGCTCATACCACTAAGAAGTTGTGTGGCAAATAGTAAAAATAACACTGAATACTGGATGACAAATAGTAAAATCATAAAATGTTATATTTCTACGGCTCCCTACACAATCTTTCAGCCATGAGCTAGGTACCTGTCGATGAAATGTGGTCAGTTAAATAAAATAAAATGCTTGGTTGCCTGGTGCTTCAATTTGCAACCTCGCCTGTAAACCAAACAATTTTTTTTTGCATGGCCTAAATTGTTTCCGAAAATTTAAGTGTTGAAGTTGTCTTGTAGCTGTTGGTGTTTGTGTTTTGAAATTAATTTTCAACTGAAAATTAACTTGCAATATTGTTTGTACACCACTGTAATTGCAATTTGCCGGTATTTAGCTTGTAAGGATGGTTCATGCAAAGTCTCAGGAATCTTGGCTACATCGAATGAAATTTAAAATATTTTTGCTGTTTTTTTTCAAATATAGGACCACTTTAGGAATAAAGATTTGGATTTTGAGTTTAAAAAAGTGGCTGTATTTATACTTTTTTTGTCCAAAAACTTTGAAAAAATGTCGACTTGAAATAATGTCAGGTTGTGCATTTTTGTGGACTACACTGTACAGTAGGTTACAACAATAAGCTTCTTTAAACGGTTTTCGTTCAGATACTGGAAAATACTCGGAAAAACTTTGTATATACTTAAAATTTATTTTTGATACGGAAATTACTTCAATTTTTAACTTGAACTAAACTTCTCTTACCCTGCAATTAAAGCACATTTCTCATAATTGATTTATAAAAAAGGTTTAGAAGTTTTACTTCACATATTATTTAATTATGTTAGCGCCATTGTTAATTTAGTTTTTGCATGATCTCTGAAAAGGCGGAGCACTTCCGGTTCCGGAATAACACTGCATCCCTTCCGCCGTTCCTTTCTGCATACGTTGTACGTAGGTGTGAAATATGCCTAATTCGGGGCCGGCGAGCACCGTACCACTTCTTCCGTAGCGCCAAGCGAAAGTCTCGCTGCAGTGGCAAGCGAGGCGAATGGTTTAGTTCGAAACGCATGCGGTGCAGTGCGATATACAAGTGTCTAAATGGTTTTATATTTGTCAACATCGATTGCCCACCATCAAACAAAACTAAAAATGTTACACGAATGCACTGGATGTCTGCTGCCTCACCTTTGGGGGGGGGGGGGAGACGACATACATGAAAATTAATGAGGATCGACTGACTTGCCTGTGCGCGTTACCACTATTTTTTAGCTTCCGCCTGGCCTGGCCCAATTTAAAACACACTGATCAGTGCATGCCCGGCAAATTGTTGGTCCTTTGTATTTTAAGTTTTAGATTCGACTGGAAGATCGTTAAATGTATATTAAACTGGAAATGTGCTGGAAAACTACTAAAAATCTACTGAAAAATACTAGAAAAATAATTTGCTGTGCTGTAGGAATCCTTTTTAAACACCTCTATAATACAAAATTCTTTACAGATTACTTAAGTGCAACATGTCACAAGAAGATTGGTGGAACACAGAATACGCCTCCGATATAGCGGAGTCGATGAGAAATCGAGAACAAAAAATCTCTTCATTTTGTGCTCAGTCACCACAGCTGGCAGACAGGAGGTCATTGGTGGATTGGATAGCGTTAATGGAAGAGAAGTTCGAGTTGCAGAGCACAACAACTCACTTAGCGGTTTACTTTCTGGACTACTTCATGGATAACCATAATATTGACAATGGACCATTGAAACTTGTTGCTCTTGGTTGTGTTCTTGTTGCAGGTAAAACTATTATTCACTCCGAGACCATGTTAAAACGGTTAGTGACCAGTTCGTAATGCTAGGGGTGGGCAGGTCTTGGATTTTTATAGACTGCTTGTGGAACGGGGCTCATGACTACTTTAAGCCCTGTCTATGGGTGGCGCGTAAAAAACTTACCAAACTAGAGGAAAATCCAACTATAGAGCTCAAGAAGGTTCTTAAGCTTGTCGCACACTACTTCATTTCGTCCCGTTCCGATGACTGGTGGCAACAGATGGTGCAGCGCACATTGGTTCCGTCTCTAACCGCTTCAGTCGACTCCGCTGAGCTTTTAAATTTGATCCCACCCAAATTGGCAATGCAAATGAAGGGCTTGCTATTGACCTTAAGCAGGAAATTAAATAGAAAGTCGTAATTAGGTTTAATTCTTTACGCTCGAGCATGATGACAATTAAGTCCAGAAGGCAATTGAAATAGGTTCGCATCTGTATTTAGTAGGCGAAAGGCATTGTGCGCAGCACGTGGTGGACGATGACGGCCGTCAACTGACCGCAGGTGTGTGCACTTCTCCGATCAGTTTTTAACTGAAATGATTCTGCCTCGACAATCCTGTCAGTCAGCCGACGGGTCGTCACGGAACGGGATGGAGCGGCATACGCGGCTCCTCTAATTTACATGCTTTTAATCCAAACAGAAATTTGATTACGCCTCAGACAGAAACGGAAACAAAACGGACGGGTCGTCACGGAACGGGATGTAGCAGTATATGCGGCTTCTCTAATTTATATGCTTTTAATCCAAACAGAAATTTGACGGCCTGCGACGTGACTGAATGGAACGGAGTAGTGTGTGACAAGGTTTAGGCAGTTCTTCTAATACTTTCTGAAGGTTAGATTTTTTAGCCCTTTAGTTGGGAGGGAGGCGGGGGACAAGTTTTTTTTTTCTACTTTAGTTGGGAGGGGTGGGAGGGAGTAATTAAAAATTTAAAAGATCACATTTTCAAATTTTTTTCAACCTTTGTCTCCTGAACCTGGCAGGCCATAACCAGTACAAAAAATTAATGTAGACAGTGTTTACCTCTTCCCACTGCATTAGGGAAAAGGAAGGGTCTAAAAAAAGTACCCTCTTCGATTGTGGCATCTAAAGGATCCTAAGTGTTTCATAGCAAAATTGTCCCTCTCGGCTCCAAGATAACATTAGCAGTTGAAAAGGATGTTAATTTGACTATTTCCTTTTCTTTCTAAGGTTGGAACTATTTACTAAACAAGTAGTGGCCCCATTCCCTACCATACCCGCTTTCTATTGGTTCAAGTTTCAGTAAGCTTTTGCCAACTTGGAAGTTTCCGATTGTGCTTCTAAATGGCAAATTTTCGGTCGGATTCACTAGGTGTTTTTTTTTTTTTTTTATAAACAAAAGTCTTCCACCTTCTCCAGACACTGGGTGCTAGGGGATTACATACATGGTTATGAAAAAACGTGTTGCTGGAGTTACTGGCAGTTAACGGTGACTCCATCTCATCACTTCCTGTCAGTGGTGGAAGGAATGCTTTCCACTTGTAGGTGAAAACAGAGGTAAGCTCTGGCTTGGAGTTCCCCTTGTGTGCAGGTTCTTAAATATTCATCAGCTCCTAAACACCTAGCAATTCTTTTTATATATTAGCTAGGATGACGTAACTGCTAGGTTTTTAAAATTTTTTTAAATTCAGCTTTTCTTAGTGTAAATAGACCTGCCCTTCCCTTACCTATTTTCCATTTTCCCTTTAAAACGCCTTTTCCTCCCACATTATCTTGCAACTGAAACTTTTGTAAGCAGCGCATACCGTACATTAAAATTATCCGCAATGTGCACCACAACTTAATTTGTGAGCCTGGAAATCAGCACAACGCGTCAAAAATGGTTTTATCTGATTAACAGTATACATTTATATTTAAATTTTGTTAAAGTATAAAGAACTCTCAATTATACAGGGTGGTCCACAAAAAAACTGAAAGTCAAACTTTTCTCGTTAGCACCCTCTCAGAACCAGGAGAGAACAGAATCTTCCTGTTTCATTAGATTTAATTTCTGGCTTCTGGTTATGAGGGGTGCTAACTAGAAAAATTGGACTTAGATAAAAGTTGGGTTTTCAGTTTTTTGTGGACCACCCTGTATAGGTTCCTGAATTAGTGAGAGTTGTGGCCCTGAAGGACACTGTTGCGAAAAGATCCTGGCGTGGGAGCACCTTTCCAATAGCGCTTCAGGTTAGGTGGACTTTCCTGCCCACGACTTCACAATCCCTCCCGATTAAGCATTTCCTCGCTTCATGAATGAGAGAGATGTAGCCTACCGCTGCTGCGTGCAGACATGCTGTAAGTTGCTCCCATATTAAATTGTTTTCAATGTTATTTGGCTCTTCTAGCTTGCTATCTGGGACGAAGAGAAGTCCAACATAACAAGGCTTATTCAGTAACGTATGTTATCTTTCTGTGTGTCAAGTATTGCTTAATAGAGATGAAATGTGGAAAGAGGGATTTAATTTTTAATAAGTTTGATTGTTTTTTTTTTTTTTACGTAAAAGTAACATGTTAGTTTGAGGGAACTTTTACCGGTTCTCACGGTACTACCGTCACTAAGGCTGACAGTATCATTGGGTATCACGACCAGACAGTTCCGCGGTACCGGTATTGTACCCAGCCATACCTGGAAGTGTGGTTCATGTTGATTGTTGGAATTTTTTTTAGCTTTTTCCTATGCTATTTCTTGCGGTGACGATGAGCCGCTATTTCATTTTCTTCAACTTTTATCTTTTCGACATCAGTCTTGTGCTCTTGGACTCGTTGCAAATTCTTCTCTTGGGTGTCTCCTACGTAGATGCTGTAATGCAGAATGCAAAGTGCTACTTAATCCAAAACTCAACATGAACGACATCTCTGGGCCTGGAATACCTGGCAATTTAACATCTCTAAGACATCGCCTTGCTGATGAATATTCAAAAACCTGCGCACAGGCGAATCTCTAATATTGCTACTATACACCAGAGCGCACCTCTGGTTTCACCTATAAGTCTATTCCTTCCACTACCAAAGGAAAGTGATGAGAGGGAGCCACCGTCAACGTAATGACAGTTAGCTCCTGCTGCACTTTGTTTAAAACTCTGATGTGAATATAGTACACTTGTGAATCCTGCCGAAAATTTACCGTCAGAAGCAGAATTACAGATTCTACTAGACTTGCCTTCGTTGAAGAAGAATCTGATTTATATTAGAGCGAGGTGCTCACCTTTGCAGATTTCAACATTCCAAGATAATTGCCCTTGGAATACCGTGACTGACTTGCTCCGCAGGCAGATCTATCCTATGAATAGACAAGTGCCCTGAGCCAGAGATAGAATCTGAATTTTCCAAGTTTGCAAACGTGTATACTGAAACTGTGATCAATGAGTACTGCCAAATAAAATAAGCCGGTCGGCATTCAAAATATCTGTTGGTTGCGTTGTGAAAGGAGATAAGAACAAGTCAATTGGACTTGATGCATTTATTGTTGGCATCAATTTAACTTTTAACCTCAGATGAGAACTTACCACCATGTCCACGTGTTATCATGGCCAGTGTGGCCACGTATTAGTATGTCCATGTATAGTATGGCCACGTAATACCATCAATTACGTGTTATTTTCAGCCAAGTTTGAAGAAAAAGATTCAAAGGTCCCTCGTATTTCCGAATTGAACAAGTTGGCCTTCAATATGTACGATCGGAAAGAGTTCCAACAGATGGAGTTGATGTTGATGGACTTCTTTGATTGGAATCTGATGGTGCCGACGGCTGCACATTTCATCGATTACTACTTAAGAGATGCTGTTTCACCAACTGACTATTGCACCGGTCAACCTATTCTCTCGTTTAGGACGGTGCAAACGGAAGTGCGGCAGTATGTCAAGTATTTCCTCGATATATCACTTCAAGGTTAGTTGCATATTGAAGATAAATACATCTAAAGGTACAGACATTTTTGCTAACTCGTTTGGTTTCAAAGCTAGATTGGGAGTTGGTCCGTTTTCCAGTGAGCTTCAAATAGCAGTCTTCACAATTATACTTTACACAATGAACTTCTACTTGCTAAAATTGGCAAAGAAGATTAAAAAAATGTTAATGCATAGTTAGTTGTTTGGTTTACATGCGGGTGCTTAAAATTACGCTGTTAAAGTATTTTATCTGTATATTGCTCCACCCGCTAAAAATCAATTTTCTCAAAATGTTGACCGTTTTTGACACCAGCACACATTTTAACTGGCTCGAAACGAGCTTTTTAATTACGCTAATTTAAAATCTCTTAATTCAAACCACTAAGAATTTTTTGGCAAACAAAATAAAAGAAAATTTAAATACTACATAACATAATTAACTATTAGCAAAAATTATACTTTTTTTTAGGGTGGCTACATACCCTTTCAGCTTTGAGCTAGGTGCATGTCAAAGAAATGTAATCAAAAATACCGTTAATTCGGCAGAATTACTTTGGTCGAAGTTCATATCAAAGACTGTCACTTACGCAAAACCAAAATTCGTCCAAGTTCCACAATTCAAACTTGCACAACCACCACCAACGAGCTTCACAAAGTCCACTACAATTCAAATTTCCCTCCCTTATCCCAGTTAGCCTTGGAACTCAAGTCAGCTCCCAAGCTCACTGTCTGAGTTGGCTCCCTCATCAATACTGGAGCTGTTGCTGAATGAAGGTAATAATTTTTCCCAGCTTTTCGTCAGTTTTTGATCCAGTTCTGCTGTCACTAATCTTCCTATCTGCTGATATGCTGATTTTTGCACGTTCATAAGTGGGATTTTCCTATCCTGGCAGTGTTGAATGGCAATGGCCTCCAACGCACGGAGGTGTACTTCCCTGGTCGTGTCCGACTTCAGCATCACCTTCGTGTTATCCTAGTTTGCTTGGTGTTTACTCTTTTCACAGTGCAAGGCTACAGCACTCTTCTTGTCTCCGTCAATGGTGGCTTGTGCATGTTCCTTGACTCGGACGCAAATTCTTCCCAACCATGAGTGGAGCTTTGCGCTAGGCAGTTTTTAATATAAATGCAAAATTAAAAACAACTTTGGCGTTAGGCAGTGAAATGCTCAACGAGGTAGTGTATATTTTCGTTTTAAGAAATAGCAACAGAATTTAGTCACCATAGCAGTAATTCTCACTTTTCAAGCGTGCAAAAAATCCTTGATACCAGGATATGGTAGATTTTCCACGTAAGCTCGAAGCAGGTTGACTAACATACACTGGAAACTGAAACCGTTTTCACGGCTATATTTTTGCTATCTCGTCTAAATGACTTAGCAAATGCTGTGCAATTGGCTTCATCACACAGCAGCTGCGAATGCTAAGTGCCAAGGTCAACCTCGGTCAGGTACAGATGGTGACCAAATTCACTTTATTAGTTTAGGCTAACACAAGGAGGCTGATCCTTCATGCAGGTATTCACTTTAGAAAGGGGGGGGGGGGGGGCCCGCAAAACCTGCTTGTTATTTACTAAAGAATGGCTTGCTTAATTTTTTCTTTTGTAACTAGATCCCATCTTCATGCGATTTTCCCGATCTATGGTAGCTGCTGCTTGCATTGCTTCATCACGCCTGTATCTAGTTGTATCGCCCCAATGGTCCACATCACTGCAAAAGATAACCCGCTATACTTTGGACCAGCTGCAGGCTTGCGTCGAGATAATGCTTAGGTAATTCCATGCTTTATTTGACTTAGCTGCGCATGGTTTCTAGTATTGCATATGTTTGCACTTTTTTTGGGTCCTGCTTTTACACTACCTACTATTTTACTATTAACCTGCTTTACAGCTACATCATTCTGATGAACGTTGTTTATTAGCAGCATGCTTATATCTTTTCACACGTACAGTGGCCCTATCTGAATAACATGTTTCTAGAAAGGCATACATTACGCTGGGTTTAGCTAGTAAGGCAGTACCAAACAATATTTTTCTGCTGAGCAAATGCTGATCAAACCTCAAAAGCCTCATATATGGAGCGAGCCTGCTAAGCATTAAAGGTTAGCAAATTGCTGCAGACTTGGTCCTTGTAAAAATCAAATGTTGAGATTACGAAAAAACAAGAATTCATGCTGCATTCCACAGGGTTCGTACACAGAGACGAAACCATTTTCAAGGCCAACTCTAAGCCAATTTCAAGGCCATTTTGCACACCAAATTGTTAAAAAAATTACCTTAAAATAACTTCATTCTTTTTGCTAGCCTATACTCTATAATTGAATAAACATCCATTTAAAAGTTATTTATTTTGGCCCCATCATGGGACATGTTTCCTTTCAAATACCGCACTTATACGACGTGAATACGAATGAAGGTATGTTGTGTCGTTAACAGAAGATAAGCATTAGGCTGACGAACTATTTTTTTTTATTTAGGAATTTAAGCATAAATTGACCGTATTTCATCAAACATAGTACGCTAACAAAATGCAAGGCCATTTCAAGGTTTTTACAAAAAACAATGCCAATTTTCAAGGCTTTTCAAGCCTTGAATTTTTGGTTTTGAAATTTAAGGCTTTTCAAGAAATTCAAGGCCGTGTACGAACCCTGACGCTATGAATGTCCCCTGACCTTCTGTGGCTCTTTCCCATTGCATCACTCAGCTGTCAGTGTAGTTTCAGCAGCAGGCTCAGCCGCAATGCATCACGTCTTCCGCTGAGATCCAGCAGAGAGATGATTCTCGAGCGTGGGAACTTAATCACTGCTTTTGTAACTTGTAACGTAATGACAGCAGCACCACCTTTCCGCAGAATTTGGGTTTGAGTTCATTGCTCCTGGAACGACACAGCACAGCCCAGTCCAGCTTGTTTAAAAATTGGACTGAGTTGGTGGATATGGCTCAGCTAATATTAAATATTTCTTCATCGGCATTCAAATTTAACATTATGTTAAAATTGAACCGTAACAAATTTTGTTTCTCTTAATTTTTTTAGAGCTTTGGAAGCCGATGAAGCAGCCTCAAAAATGACACCCAAATCTGAGAAATTATTTTCTGAACAAGTCGGTGATTTGTGTTCAAAAAACAGTCCCAGCCCGTCTTCGTCTGTGGAGTTCGAGAGGTGATAAAGGTAGTTCATCAGTGTGGACACTTCTAACGACATCTGCACAGCAGTCTGTAAAAACTGCTAGAGTTAACGTTGTTTGTACATAGGTTATGCCATGTGTGATATCTCAAAGTGCTGAGGATTGTGTTTAGCGAGGTTATATAAAATTGTATTATGAATGTGTGATAGTCATTAAGACAGACTGATATCTATGCACATTCAAGCTATAAATATTATTTTGACATTTGTGTATATATGTGTTAGTCTTTCAGACAGTAGACCATATAGTTTTATTTTTTAATGAAGAAATAAATAACTTATAATGAAAACTATTAAATCGGTATTTATAAACCTACATGTCTAATAAAGTCTGGCCCAGTTACATGATGAGATTAGTGGACGATTAACGTTGCTAATTATTGTTTTGTAATGTTTTTAATTACTTGGGATAGGCTCAGCGTACTTGTGACCTTAAAGTAAACTGCTGGCATAGTCAAAGGCTAGCCACTAAAAGAAAGCAAAATACTCTTGGGTTTTTTTTTTTTTTTTTAAATATATTTATTTAAAAAAAAGTACTTGTTTTGTAACTTTGTGGGAATTAATTCACAATTTTTTTTAACACTTTGTGGGAATTAATTCACAATTTTTTTTAACAACTTAATGAAGATGAAGGTTAAAATTCTTACGTTACACATTAGCAGTGTTAATTCTCATTTGGACGGCAGTAAGCACTCGGTTCAAATATTCTGGAGACGCAGGTCCTACTGTTGGCTACAAAGTTATACAAGGTTTGCTCACTTTCACAACTTCGTGATACTTATCTCGCTAATTTTCGACGGCCATCTGTCGTCTTCATCCAGGTTTTCAGGACGTTTTACTACATTACTAGCACTGTGGCTATCTTGCTGATTCGAATTTGAGCGGTTCCGAATCGTCTGGTATTCGTATGGTTGCACCACCGTTACAACCCAACGAGTACCGGAGGCTTTGAAACTACTCAAATTCGAATCGGCAAGACGTCCACAGTGCTAGTAATGTAGTAACAAGTCCTGAAAACCCTGATGAAAAGGACAGCTGGCCGTCGAAAATTAGATAAGTATCTCGAAGTTGTGAAAGTAAGTGAACTTTGTTTAAATTTGTAAGTCCTACTGTTGGCGAAATATTAACAGAACTGTTTCCACTGGGTATTTTGTCTATGAATTTGCCAAAATGGTTTCAGCTCTCCAATCTTGTTTTACCTTCCTGGTCCAGGCAGGCTAAAAGTATAAAGGGGTCTAAAACTTGATAACATTCAAATCAAGTGTGTCTTATTGTTTTTATAATTTTGTTTGTAAGCTTCAGTACAGGTTGCAAATTGATACAGAACTGCTTTCATTTACGTCAAACTTGTTTATTTCCTAGAAGGAACCAATTAGTTGCAGTATCGTGTTAATGCAGTTTTGAAATCGGCTTCACTTATGTCTGTACGCAATTTTTTCTTCAATTTTGTGTAAACTCTGAATGTGAATGTTTAGTACTGGAAACCATCACACTAATAATGAGCATTATTTACTTCTAAGTTTGAATAGTTTTTTTTCTTTTCATGTTAAAAGCATGAAAGAAGGTCCCGAAAGTCTTATGAATACCTTTAATCATCATTCCCTTTGATGTGCAGAAGCTAACACCCAATAGTGAAAAAGAAGCACCATCTGTTGGTAATTCCATATTTACATAGTAAGGTTGTCATTTTTTATATACGTAGATTTGTCGAGTGATGAACTTTCACATTTACTCGACAAATCTGGGTGTGTATACCATTGCAGTCTTGCTGTGCAAATCTGCATTTACACACTGATAAACTTAAATTGCTTTAGTTTCTGCACATCCAAGAGCATGATGATTAATGACATTCCTGCATATACAAGACTTACAGAAAATCGAAAAATACGGTCAATAACGCACTGTCTCACATCGCAGAAATTAGTCCAATTTCACTAACTTTCAACAGTTTTCACCCCAGAAATGCAGTGTCTCGTGACAGGGGAACTCCACACCAGCCTCACGGAAGAGTGGAAATGCCCTATACAATATAGGCCATGCAAGCCATGCGTTTCAAAAGACAAAAGCAAGTCTGATGTAACCAAAGCACCAAATTACATCAAACTTAGCCGGAAGAAGCAGGAGACGTTTTTCCCATCATCCTCCAGTTGAATTGTTGAAAATTTGCGAAATTGAACTAATTTCTGCGATGTAAGATTGTGCGTTATTGACTTTGTGTACAGTTAAACCCCATATAACAATACACCTGTTATAACAATGTTGTTTTGAGGCTCTTTAAGCAACAATGCATGCAGAAGTGATGGTTTATAACGATAAACCTGATACAACATTCTGTTTGCAAACTCATATGGACTATCGTTATAAAAAGTTTTTGCCATTTAATATATAAAGAAAAAACTTAAACTTAGAAGTAAATAGGGCTAGTTACCGTATAATCCAGAGTGTAAGACGACTCAAACATAAGAGTGAGCTCGCATATTCTAAAGAAATAAATGGCAACGATTATAAGCCAGGTGACTTTACCAAGGTTTTCATTAGGCTTTGTATTACATTTATTAGTTTGTAAAGGCCAAAATTTTAATTTTAAGTTTTGATTTTCAAACTATATTTAGTGTGCTAAATAATTGAAAATCTATTTGAGCAAATGGCATGAAATTAGCACCAAGGGATAGCTCTCGGAAAAACGATTTGAATGGTGTATTCAAACATGAAAATCGGTCAAAATTAGACCTAGTTAGGATTTGCACGTGTGTATAAAGACGATGCTGCTATTTTAATGGTATAAATGTAGTGTTGCATTCACTCTTACACGATATTACTGTGATGGTTTCGACTTTCTGCTAAAAATGTTCACATTGCAGTGGGTGTCGTTAATTTGCTGTTAGTACTGCGACTAGAAAAAATAATTTAGTAGCTGTTGGCACGACAAAGGAAAGTTTGCAATAGGTACAGCCAAGTGTTAAAAACATTACAATTCTAAAAGCAGGAGTCACTGCTTTCTTTTAAACCAGACTGCAGTACCGATACATTCTGAAAACTAAAGAACAAAATCTAAATTAGTTGCCATGTCCTTCCCAGTAATTGTAATGCATTTATGTTAAAGTTGAATTTTTGTTGTTCATGTAGGTTTAGTCTTTAACGACTGGAACAGGCTGAAGTATTGAAAAAGTTTGGTAAAATCAAACGATTACAGCCTAGTCATTTGGTGACATATTTGAAATGTGAATGGCAAAAGCCATGGTAACATTTTGGGGGGGTTCTTTATTTGGCATGTATTGCCCTCTTGTCTTTAAAAATCCTATACGTTAAATTGCGATTCCTCATACAATGAGTATTTTTTCATAATGTGAATTTTTTGTACTAGTTCCGAGAGACTATTACAAAGTGAACGAAAGTCCCAAAAATAGGTTTCCGTTTTTGAAAAACTGGTAAAATGTCGCGAGTTATTATTTTCTGGACTACGATATTTGTTGTAAATGTTCATTTGTTGAGGACTTTGCCAACGTACAGCAATGTAAACAGTAACGTAATTCAAATTTTTCTTTATCACGTCGTCGATAAATATTATAGGACGAAAATGAAAGGTACCTCGGAAGTCTGCTTAGGCACTTTCATTATTTGTAATTTAAGTGTGTTATTTATTTTTGATATAAATGTTACTTGAATGAAAAGTCTTGGTTTCTTTATATTTTATTTCAACAGTTCGTTAGCACTTACAAAATAGCATTGTTGTAAATAGTTTGCCACTTCAGAAGTTTATGTGCTAAAAAAGTAAAACTGGTAACTTATTTACACTTTCAGGGGTTGTATAAAATGGTAAAAACCAACAAAATTAGGCAAAAATCAACATGACTATTCACACCAAAAGTATAAGAAAATCTTGTGTAAATATATTTCTGATAATAAAAAAAACAAAACCGACTTATTATTAAATCACAATTCCAACAGACCAAAAAAGTTCACATCTGGAATGACTTGCTGTGAAATTCGGTGACCAACTGCCGGATGGTACTTGCCAGTAACTTGGGATACCTTCAGCCTACAGACCGGAATAGAGACTCCATACACTGAAAAAAAGAACGATTGTATCACAAATTGGGGGTATCACCAGCTGTTGCAGTGTTTATCTGAAATGCAATTTCATCACAAAATGACTTCAATGAAGCAGTCAGATCCATGGACAATATCTGAAATCAATTGTCACGTTTAAATTTAAAGCAGCTGCTTTCAACATTTTTTCACTCCATATACAAAACACTTTTACAAGTAAACTATTGTGTACACTGAATTGCTTGAGCATTATTATTACGTTGCAATACAATAGCCAACTTGCACATAGCAAAAATATTAATTTGACATTTACGGTGAAAATCATATTTCCACATCAGAGGTGGAGGCAGTTCTGGTACATTCATCACCTCCTTGGCAACAGCAGTCCGAGCAACACATTTTCCTTTATAGTACTTAAAAATCAAAGTGAAACCTTACTGGTGTATTCAATATTTTGAACATTATTTCTGATCAGCTAATGATTGGTGCATTCTGCTTTAAAAATTGATTGTCGTAGAGGGCTAAGCACGCAGGTAATTCGGGGTCCTGGAAAGTAATAATGAAATTACGTGCCTGGAAAAAGATAGATGTATTGTATATGATGACCGCTGAAACAATTTAGCCAAGTGTGTAGCCTTACATTAAGCTTCCTTCCTTTCCTTTGTATTTACGTGTTGAATGGTTGCATACAGCAGTAAGGTTTCATGTGGACTGAACATTACAGGAAAGTTTGTTTTCCTTTGCTGTTATGATATCGGATCAGTTAAGCTTCACATTAAGCATCAAACTAGTTCATTTTTGTTTTCTAATACATGCAGTTTAGATTAGCTTGTTTTGATGTTTTTGTATCTTTATCAATTACAGTTTGCACAAACTGATACGGAAACAAGCCCTTGAATCTTCATCCTATTTCTTGCAGCTGGCATTGTTGCATAGTGACAATGTTTAAAACAATGTTTGGTCATCGTGGCTGAGCGGTGAGAGAGCTCAGCCTGGTTGCTGGGGGTTTGCGGATCTGGTCGAACCTTTGGAAAGGGGACCTTGGCAAAGTCCCCGCTAGGACTGCCGGCCAGGGTAGCGTGAGAGGCTACATGCTCCTTCAGCAGATGTGGGATGTATTCTGGCTAATTCTGGACAATCTTTCGGCCCTGACGATGATTGGAGGTTTCCCGGATCGATTCCCCGGGCCGGCACCTCCCTTTACCAGATTTCTTCTTCTCTAAAAAGATCTGGTAATGTTCAAAATTGAGCCGGTTCAGCCATACAAGCATTAATTGCTTCGGCTGACTTAAGGCTCGTCAAAAAAAAATCAATCTGGTCATTTAGAACTCTTGACCTATTAGAAAAGGCCTTACGGAAAGGGCACATCTACAGAGCAATACCTGTAAACTGAGCTACTTTATAGGATAAATAGTTTATACTGTAGTGTAGAGAGTATAGTAGAAACGTGTCGTGTCATGAAGCAGCAGCCAAAAATGAAAATCACCATTCCAGCTCAAGTCCAGATATCCGATGTGACAAATCAGAAAAAGTTGGGATACATGTTCACCAAGTCCAACAAAGCTTATATACTAAACGTGAGTGGAAAATATTGAAAGACAGCAGAGAAATTAATTAAGCATCAAAATTTCGACTTTTAACACTTTGGAGCCTGCCATATTGTTTCGCGCATGTCCACCGGTCCTGACAGTTTTAGCGTCTTACAAAAAAAATCACAACTCTGTTAGTTTTTCACCAATCAACACAATTTTTTTTTAGATAGTAGATGAAAGTGCACAGTTTTTGGAAAGTTAGGTGAAAATTTAAAAAAAAATATTTCTTTTTGTAACATATTTCTTTTTTTCCCTAATTTTTTGTGTTTCGACAAAAGTACGACGAACGCATACCAGTGACAAACAAAGCTGCTCAATCTGAAAAAAAAACACTCCAAATTAGCCATAATAATATTTGTTCACTGTAATAACTTTCTGGCACTGAATTCGAGCCTCTGTGGCGTGTTAGTTTCAATGAAATCGCCACTTTCAGTTTCATTTTCGTCTGACAACGCCATGTTGACTTTCACTTCAAAAAAAGACGCTCCAGCTAGAACCCTAAAAACAGAAATTCTACTGCATGGTGCTGCCATCTAGCGATTGAAAAGTGAACTAATATGTCCAACAAAGACTCTGGCTGAGGCACAGCGAACGTACTGCCCTCCAGTTTTGTATAGCAAATCAAAAATGTGAGACGTACTAGTACGTCCTTCGGATCCAAAGGATTAATTGGGGGGGGGGGGGGGGTTAAGGTTGTTGAAGTTAAACCTTACCACCTTTACTAATAGGTCAAGCAACTTTGTAATAGCAACATGAAAATGCTAGGTGCGAGTCCATTATGGCTAGATTTAATACTAGTCTCTTCGAAGAAGGTGTTGATTAGAATTTATTTGACCCCATCAATCCCATACACGATATCCTGAAAAATACCAATACAAATCAAGACATTCTTAAGGCCAAAACATGAAAACTTACCATTGTGAATAGCTGTCATCATCGTGGTGCTTCAAAATCATGTTTCTGATGTCGATGGGAGGATCAAGTCCCAAATTTTTGGCTCTATCCCATCTTTCAAGCCTTGTTATCCCTGTAAAATGTAAACCCATCTCAAACTTTTACCTTAACAGAGTTCTCAGTACCAGTTCAATTAAGAAAGAAATTGAAGTTTTCAACCCCTTCAAGAAAAATCTTAACGGTTCCATTCCCTCATTTGAAGTGTGCAAAAAGTTATGGTTGAAGCTTAAATGCAGTCTTTAAAGGGTTCGTTTTCACAGTCAACGTATTTGGTAGGTCCAATTGTTAGGAATTGCATACCGATAGTCCGATGCACGTAATGTTTAGATCCCATTAATGTGTGAACAAGTTTCTAAAAGGGGCACCTGTTTCTGTAACTTTCACTCTATCGCAATCAGTGAATACCACATTGTCGAGGCTAATTTTAAGTGCTTTGTTTTTTAAACGGTAGCTGCCTAAAATGCCAAACAATATCAGCGTAATGCTTTAAAAAATTAAACTTTTCCCCAACCCTGCATGGCAGATGCCTGCTCCACGTTACAAGTTTCAGTTTCGATCTTTGCATGTGCGAATTATTGTTGCATATTCTGGTATTAACGCAGCGTACTAAAATACATTCCCCCTTACACCAATTGGCCACACACACTGTTTTCTATTAAACCAAATTAATACCGATCAAACAAAGACACTACTTAATTCATCATTCTCACTCGCCCGTCAAATCAAGCAGATTGCACCACGACCTAGTGCATACAGTTATGTAGTTCCGTATGCAGGTTAATAATAAAGTGTTACTGGTGTGGCATCAGTATGTCCTGGGGTACAACTATACATGTAGAATATGAAAAGTGGTGGTCGTATGGATCGTATCTGGCGTTTTTCTGGAGGGGCATGGGCGTGCTTCAGTAAGCCAAAATATCTCGCAAAATATAATTAGGAGCTCTTGCTGTTAATCGTGTAACGCAATTAACTTGGCGTTTGCTACGACTAGAAAAAAGGCGAAAAAGTGCCACTTGTTAAGTTTAGGTGGACAAATCTTGGACTAACTACTCTCCTTCGAGATGGACGAGTCACGTAAGGCTGCCTGAAGCGTGGTTGAGTTCCGACCTTCTGCAGCTGCAATTGCAGCGCCACTTTGAAACACGTCGGTGGCGTGTCGCCTTAAACCACCTCATTCATATCACGTGAGTGACGAGTTAAACGGGAAAACCTGATGATGATGATGATGTTAGTGTCTCTCCCTTTTGAAACAGGGTGCAGACCGCCCTCCGTCACCTAATGGCGGCCGCATAGTCCGTCGTCACCTCCAGACGAGGATGATTAGGAGTAGATGGCGAGAGGGACAATTAAGCCGGAAAAACCCAAGTGGAAAACCCCAGGATCTTTGCATGCCACAATCGACAAGAGCACGAGGCACCACACGGCCCTTCTCTCCCCGAAAATGCCAGGGGGTGGACGAGGCCAGGATCGAACCCTGACCTCCCAGGCAGAAAGCAGTCGTGCTATCCGCGTGCCCTCCTTGCCCCCTTCGGACATAGTTTCGATCTCCCATGACACAAAGTCGTGCTGCTAGTCTCTTCACAGTATCGGGTGCACGGGCTGTGGTAGGTGACTCGTTCATCTCGAAGAGAGCAACTGAGTTACGTAGTTCAAGGACAAATTACGTGCTCGCTCGCGCTATCGCACTTGCTCCAGCTAAACACACAGCATCAGAAACCACAACCAAAAACTTGTCCACCTAAACTGGAGAAGCGTCGAAAAAGCTTGGCGGGAATCCTTAACACTTTCGTTTTGGCGTGGGGAAGTATTTTGTTACAGGTCGTACTAAAAAGACGAACGAATAACCGCGATTGTTTTTTCTTTTTACCTATGCAGGGACCAAACTGCCAGTCCATGTCAAAATGTCTTAGTCGATTTAGTTCTGCGTTGCGGCGATTCTCATCTAAAAAAAAAAAAGTAAAATACTGTATAAAGAGTTGCCATTTCCAAAAAATTAAAACCGTAATAGCCACGCTACTAAACGTACAGAAAATAACTTACGAAAGTCAGCCTGTGTACCAGTACGAGCTTCTCTTTTTTCCGGTTTTCCAACTTTTGGTCGAGTTTGGAATTTGTTTTTTGGCTTGCCCGATTGGAAAACATCAGTTATTTTTACCGTTTTGTACCTCCTTGAATTTCTAGTTTCCATTTTAACTTAATTTTGAGCATGAGATCCCGCAGAGTGCAAAGAAAGGTATCTTGATTTTCTTTCTTTCCGTCGGTGCAAATGCCTAAAAGCACCTCGCTGGACACGTCTGATACACGTCTGGGCTTGTTTTGTAAACAAAGAATTGACGGCGGTTCAAGAGAGGCAGAACTTCAAGGTTTTTATGACTAGGCTACTGAATGTATATATGTTCTCTTACAAGGTGAGTATATTAGTATATCACAAGTCTTTGTACAAAATTATACGCTTATTCGAATATACATCAGAGAGCCCTGT
Source organism: Lithobius niger (assembly GCA_023313725.1). Classification (NCBI taxonomy): domain Eukaryota; kingdom Metazoa; phylum Arthropoda; class Chilopoda; order Lithobiomorpha; family Lithobiidae; genus Lithobius; species Lithobius niger. Next base: position 67,883 of record JAHWFP010157237.1, on the reverse strand, counting down.
ACACATTATATACTCATATTTTTTTCTGAGTTTTCTAGCTGTCTCGAACCGCCTCAGAGTGTACATGGTGTTGCTAATTGAACTACGCCATCTTGGAAAAGTTATCAAAAAAAAAATGCTGCGCAGCTTACATTATACTATAGTTAAAATAGGACTTGTTAATAAAATTTTATGGAAAAATGTATAAAAATATATACGACCAGAATAACACACTAAATCCAGTGCATCAAACTTGACCAGGTCAGACCGCATATTGCATCAGGAGCTTACAAACGCATTTACACGCTAAAAATATATCTCATGCGGCCTTGGTGTATGTTCCTACGTCTGGTTCGAATTTTCGAATGCTATGCTTATTAGATGCTGTGAAGACGGGATGATCCAGGGGGGTGGTGCTTTCAGCTTTACTTGTCCGCGTCGGATTTCCAAGATGGCGACCCGATTGAGAAAAAAGCTTATGTCGATTTCGTTATAATTGCGTGCGTTAATTTCATTATAAGACGTAAGCAAACCACGAATTGATTAAACTAAGTCGCAATATTGCAGCCTGACATTTTTAGCTTGGTAAAATTTGAACGGCTGAAATTAACTTCCTAGTAATTCGTCGAAATAGACTTCTTGAGCTGATAAAAAAATTAGAAGCAGCCGATGCAACAAGCATGAAGACGGAAGCAGACGATACAGAACACGAATTTTTAAATTACTGTACTTGTTATAACCTAAAGCGAAAAAACTTCGGGGGGAGCGGGGGGGGGGCGGATACGTTCTAATTGTACGCCTTGTTTTTCACCGATGCTAGAAAACATGTGACCACCTTACGGACTGTTCATTATTTATCCACAGGCGGGGGGGGGGGGGGGGGGAGACAGGCGGGGGGGGCGGTGGTTATCATCAATATTAAAAAAAATTAGGATCCCCCCTTTGGTGTTGGTGAATTTGTTTGGCGCCCCTCCCAAAAAAATTGTATTAAAATTTTCATTTTTAAGTGAGTGTGAAAAGGTACTAGGCCTACTTTCGCCTACTTTAATAAGTTGTGGGATGTACTAAGCTAAATAGATGTCTTACATTACCATTCTATAACTTGCTGTGCGCTTCCTTTCTCGCAGTTTTGTACCTAACCCCCTCCCCCCTCCCCGTTAACACCTTCAAAAAAATATTCGAACCTTCCTCTCTTCATACAAATATTTTCATGAGACCTCCCCCCCTCCCCCGGTTGATAAATAATGAACGGTCCCTTATTTTTTATGTATATTTATTTTCGCTTTACGTCATGTATGGCTTCAGCAAAGTTTTGAAGAAAATAGCAAATAACCATTCTCCTAGATTTTTATTCCCACTCGGCTCGTTTTATTAGGTTTTTTTTGGCGAAAGGAGGGGGGGGGGGACCACTGCCACCCGGTCCGTACCCTTTACCGTACTGTACGACTTTTGCTGTTGCAAAGTGAAATAATCCAACTTGATTTTATTTCATTTTTAGCATGTAGAGCATAATGAAGCATTAATGTTTTCAATTAGCCAATTTTTGTTTCCAAGTTCCAAGTAGTTCAGTTATTTCGAAAGCGTAAATAAATTTATACTTCATCTTTTAGTATCTCAGCTTTGACACTAACGAACACGACGGTAAAAGCGATGACAGGGTCCGAATCTGACTAGCGGCGGCGTTAAGTTGCGTTTGATGTGGCTGTTGGCGCACACCTCTATTCCTAACAAAATCATTCTCAAATCGACGGTGGCGCCAACCAGGCTCCTGGCGGCGGTGATTACGCACGGACAGCCTCTGAGGCGAATGTTCCCTCTCTGGTGTAACAATATAATATATCTAACTCTATGGGATGATCTTCTGAGAGCTGTCGAGATAAAACAATGAAGGTTCTTGCAATTATCAGCGTTCTGTGCTGCTTTTTAGTAGGAGGTAAGATAAACAATGGTGGAATCGTTTATCAAATATCTTTAAGAATACAGTTTTGACGTCAGCACATTAATATTGTTGAAAATAGCATACATCTTTCTGAAACATCTTTCACTTTTCAGGCTCATCTGTGATTGCTACTGCCACTGAACTCTGGCCAAAACATAACATATCTTCCAGACTTGAACTACCACGCATAAATACAACAGAAGTGTTCTATTTACCGTTTAAGCAGTATTTTTTCAGCAATGGGGTGTTAGGTAAGCTTAAGCATCCTTGTATTTGAAAACAATCGGCGCTGTCATGTTCAGTTGGTTTGTTTAGGTAACATTTCGTACTTTTTTTTTTATTTCATCCGTGAGGACTGAAGCTTATTTGAAGCGTAAGTGGATAGCCTTACGCTTAACGCTTGACTATCCACTCACTGCTTAGCAACATTTGAGCACCTTGAACAATTATCAAACGACAGAGCAGTAGAAAGATGGCCGTAAAACGGCAGCAACCGCTTTTTCTTGCCCGCCCTCCAAATTTGCTTCCCTGACCTGTTTTCTCCATTGCATAAATCTAGATTATTAATACCGTAAGCAAGAGAGGACTGTCTGCATCATTGGAGACACCAATGCCGTGTGAGTAGCCCTTCTGCAGTCCGAATAATGGAATCTAATGGCAAGTGCTCGATGGATGCATTCCGTCCTTAGACGGCTCATCTTCCTAATAACAGGGGTTACCAACTAGTTAGATCGAAATACTAAAAATAGTCTAGCAGTGGGTTGTACATTTGGTTTAATTCTCAAGACGCCTTAGCCACAACGACATGTTTGTTGCCATAGGAATGACTTTACTACTTCGAATATGTACGAAATGCCACCTCGAAAAATTCTGTTAACGTTCACACAGTGAAACGTTACTGAAACGTTAATAAAAATGTTACGCGGCTAGTTACAAACGTAACCGCTGTCTTGAGTCAATGGCTATTCAGCATTTTGAAGGCCTGAAGATTGTGCTTATGAATTTGCAGGGTCCCGAATGTGGCACACATTATGAGTATAGATCTGTCTGGTGCATTGAGTAGGCACTGGCAGATCTAGAGCGAACGGTGTATTGAGTAGGTGCGGGCATATTGGAGGTGATGGAGACGGCGGGTTTTAAATTTTGTTTGGCTCTTGATCAAGTGTGCAAGATGTGACATGCCCTTTGACTGTCTTTGGGCTTGATGAAGGAAGCAGAAAGCTTTTGGAAATTTGTTAGACATTATGTCATGTCTTCCTAGTAAAAGTGAGCATTTTCTTTTCGAACTGTGAGTATTAAAATGCCACCTGTTCTCTGCAGATGCTCTGGGCAGGTTCTGACTCAAATCATGAGGCCTGGGAGAGCTTTTTGCATAATCTTTCATTTGTGTAGGTGTGCCTACCTACACATGGGAGCAACGCTGAACGGTGATCACCTCAGTGGCATAGCGCAACACTATAAAAAAACGCAGCACTCTATTACTTGGGAGAGGACCTCAATGTTGATAACTTCTAATTCCATGAGTGGGCCCCCACCTGAGTGCACTCTAATCCCGGGCCATTCTTCATTTAATGTTACAAAAGAGACTCATATGAACCTTTTACGTGCCTCCCACGACTCCGGAATTCAGGCAGTGCGACCTGAGTTGGCCAATAGCCAAGATAAACAATGGGGCATACTCACCCAACCAACCATTAGAAACTAACCATTCGTTTCTAGCTATGCTTGCACCGTTCTTGTAATGGAAAACTTTGTGGAATTTTTAAGATAATTACTGCAGTCGCCATTTTAGTGAGTGGCGGTCGAAACAAAGTTGCCAAATGCAAAATTTCTTGCCGTTTAGTGAATGGCCACCAACTCTTGGTTGTTTATTTGTGTTATTATCCAAGCGAAGTAAGGCCTTAAACTAACTGAATTTAGCTTTGTGTGTGCACTAGTTTGTTTGTGTGAAGCGCGATAACTTTTCAGTTTTGTTCTGATTTGTTTGAAATTTGACAAGGGAGCTTCTTTGGTACAGCAAATTTACGAGTTCGAACATGAATTTCGAACCTCAAATATTATAAGATTTTGAGCCAAAATTCGAGGTAGAGCACTGGGAAGAAATTATGTGTTTCTGCCCTGTAGTAACAGAAAATAACGATGATTTAGGGCATCTCTTGGCCGGCTGAGGAATTGTGATCAACTCAATTATATAGTATGCCTAGATAAATAATACTAGTTCTATACTAAAATACAAATGAGCTGATACCATGGCTGAAACTTTGCGAATAAAAATAAGACTAGTACATCCATTGTATTGTTTCTATAATTTATACATGTTTATACATTGTAGCTAATAAAACTAACATAAGGTATAGAGCATCTCTAGAATCAATGCCTGATCTCCCGGAATGGATGAATTATGTTCATGAACCAGGCGGGGATGGCTATCTTTATGGCGTACCTGCACACAATAGCAGCATCAAAGTTGAGGTAAACTCATTCTTTAAATTAAAAATTTTTTTTTAGCCTTAATTATGTCTTAGCACCCAAAGGTATTTTTTTTGGAGTCACCCAGACAGCCGTTGACAATTTTTCGGCAACCACCTAGCTAGTTGCCAAAAACAATACAGGTATGGTAAAACCACATATTTTGAAGCCGTAATGATGGAAAATGAAATTGGTCGCAACTTGTCTCTGATAATGAATTCCTTGACTGTCTGATTTAAGCAGTTTTTAAACCAGTTTCCGTTGCTACCACCTTTCATATGGGGTCGTTCAAGAATTATGCCTACGTCGTCAAAAAAATTGGCCATTTTCAACACCCTCCTCCTCCGCTCATTATTGATCGTCATCAATTGCTCAACCCCTTCAGTATTCTGCCATTTCTAACTTGGCCATTCCCCCCCCCCCCACCCGGGGGGTAATTTCCCTGTGTTTTTCTGAAGACTTTTTTTTTCTTCCATATTTTTATCACTTTTCCTGGAGAACAGTGCTTACATAATCATCAGTGCTTACCACCCCCTCCCCCTCGTCATCAATTGTCACCAGCTGGCGAATCCCCCTCCCCCCTTCCTGGTGACGTAATACTTGAACGTCCCCATGATTGCAGTATAGCCTGCCGTAAATCGGAGTTAATGCCCACGTCCGTGTTTTCTTTTAATTTCGTGATTTGGTGTAAGCCCGTGTAAGTACAAAGAAGTACCTGTTGAGTGTATTTTACTTCTGTGTGTAACTCCCACTTAAATCAAGCTTGATTTCCCCATTTTTTTGCTTGCTGTCCGATCTATGCCACGCGAAAAGCGTGGCCGTGTTTTCCTTTCTTTAACGCTGTTGTCATTTTGCAACGTTTGAAGCAGAAACGATTGACATTTTTGGACGATTTTTAAAGAAAAAATTACCCCCCCCCCATTTTTCAAGCATCACCAATTCTTTGGTTGGGCTGAATTTTTTAATTAATTTTAAATATTCCTGGCTGGTCTATGATGCTGCACTAGCGACTTTGAGCCGAGCGTCTTCGTAGCCTTTTGCATGAAGTTTTCACGTTGAGTAAAATTTAAGTAACGCTACAGTTGGCTGCTTAACCCACCGTTTTGAAGCGTCGGGCATGTGGTAACGTAGCTATTTTAACTAGTCATACATTTATTTTGGTTGAGAGTAAGAATTAAATGGAAGGTCTGAGGTTGTTGGATGAAGTATCAATAATTCCCTCCCCTATAAATCCATTAGGAGACTCCATTGGAGTTGGGTGCGATTTTGTATGATCGGCACTACAAATGATGACATGACGTCGCGAGGGAATTATTTCTGCTGCCGACAGGACGCGATTGTCAAACTGGGGCAAGCAGAAAGGGCCAATGATCTTAAATGATCAAAAAATTTTGGTGGGGGTCTCTAGGCAAATGGCCGTGGCCAGGCCGGAGCTAAGAGACAGGGCTGAATCGTTGCTACCAAGCCGTAGGCTAAATAAAAGGCGACGTTAGCCCCTAATAACACGACCCTGTGTTGTGTGTAGCCCACCAAAGTAATCGACGATGCACAGCCCAAAGTGTGTTTGTTGCTTAGGTCCTTCCACGATGTTTTCCGACCAGTCAGGTCAAATGGCGAACAGTGGTAAATAAAATGACACTTCTCCGACAGGCAAGTGCCTCTTGTGTTGGTTGGTCTTGACACCATGGGTCAGTATCAGCGCTGCAGTGAACTGACACGATTGGGCCGAAGCTCGCAGTGCTGGGCAAAGTTGGTGGTGTTTCTCGTAAACATAAAAGCAACTCAAACTCTTAATTAGCCATTGGCTTAAAAATAAAAACTGGAGTTCGCCCAAAGAAGAACCCCGTGGCGGAGAAAACGCCGAAAACGGGGTTCAGCCACAAAATCTCCGAGGAGAAAAATTGACCCACGCACGGGACATTGCTATCGCCATACAGTCCCGTGCGAAATGTGCAAGTTGTCAGACCTACAAGGATGCTAAACAGAAGTATACTTCGCAGTTCGTCAGCGTACCTTGTTCGCCACGTGTTTCACATCGCAATTTCCTTGCTTGTTAAATCCTAGCTTATTTCCTTGCTTTTAATTTCGTTAAGGAATTTTACATTTTTTAATTTTAAATTCCTTGATTGTAAGTTCCTAGAGCTTGTTTCCTTGCTTTTGATTTCGTTAAGGAATTTTAAATTTTTTAATTTTAAATTCGTCGCTTGTTGCTGACACTGTATTTTGAAAGAGGGTCTGTGGCTGCTTAAGAGCAATTTACCACGTTTGCACTACATGCAGCCTTTTTTGTGCAGTGTGAGATCTACTGGTTAAACGTTTGGAGTTTTGGAACGAAAATCGGGGAACTGCAGAGCGAAACCTTTTCTTGCCTTTGCAAGCTTAGTTTTCTGCTGTTTTGTTTCTCAACTTCACAGACACTAGTTTCTGAAAGCAGTTAATCCTGCCGAGGTTGACCGAACGTGCCCCCCCCCCCCCCACTCCTGCCGTGTCGTGGGATGGGGACCATTTTCTCATTGCGAATGGAAACTCATTTCATCTCTTTTAGTTAAAAAAAGAATTCATGCTTTGTCTGCTAAAGACATCGAGGGTCGGCTAACCTGGAACACGGAGTTGTTAATTTTTGTAATGTCAGGTCTACTGTTTCGTTTCTTTGGGGCCTGACAGGTCTCCAGTTAGATTGGTTCATGACTTGAGGTAAATCATTTTTTCCAGGCGTCTGGTGGGATCTTTTTTCATCTAGGTTTAGGAACATCAGATTGTCGATCCCCTTCCAAGGGTCTGGAAATTTGCTAACACCGAACGGCATTCTAAGTTTGAGAATGAGCGTACCTTTTCATAATGACTCTATCGATCTAGGTTATGCTAGTGTTTCTTCTCGGAACATCGCAGTTTTGTCTATGCATTCGGTACTTCAAATTTTTTGGACATTTTTCAAATGGTTGTCATGAACAGATAACACATCCTCCCTCTCGTTCTCATATTCACACCAGCAAGCATTTTCGCACAACACATGATGCATTTGTCTTTTGATGGAAATCATCCTGCCAGTTATGCATTCCTGCACGGTCAGTTTTGGACTTTCACTCGCCCCTTAAGCTGTTGCGATGCCTTTTCAGCATGCTCGGGTCTATGAGACGCGATTTGTAACAAAGCTTTAAAGGCCACATCTTTTCGAGGGCACATGTGAATTTCACATTTGATGTTCACGTGTCACTGACCAGACGATTGGGAACTGGGGTCTCAGCCGTCACTCGGAAGGCTCAGACTGTCCCCCGCCTTGGGAATCAAATCTGTCAGTGCTTTACCACACTGGATCCGTCCTCTTGTTCCCTTTTTGTTTTTCAGAGACGCTGTAAACACTAATGGGCTCTTGGAAGGTTGCAAGAAGAAGCTTTCTGGTTAAATGCAACCTCTGTGTCATAATTATCAGGAAGGGTCCATCTGATTCACCCGACCACCGCGCTTTGGTTTGTTAGTGGAAGGTGAGGAAGGAAAATTTTGTTTTCTTGAATGTGGGCCTCAATTCACATCCCGAGTCGACCCATCGACGGGTCGTAGTCATTGGCTCTGATTACGTGACCTGGCCTTTCGTGGTATTTTTCTTTGAAAACAGCTGTGAATTTAGTTCATGAGGGAACACCGACAGGGTTGCAGGTATATGGCTCACTCATACCCTAGGCTGGTCCAACTTCTGGCCTTTTCCTTTCTTTGTTGAAGGGTTTGGCTCATGAGGGTCTCCGGAGACGTTGCCGGACGCTGGTCCAGTGGGCATTTCTCCTGGGGACTCACCGATCATCTGGTTTGGCTCCCCCCCCCCCCCCCCCCCCTTCAGGGAGGGAGCATTTCAGTATGCTGTCTGAGCGATGTCTTCGCTTCTTTGTCTGAGGGGTGAATTTCTTCACGGCGGGACCCTCCAATTCTCGCCTGGATTCCCAATCCGGCATCAGTTTGTTTGAGCAAGTTACGAAATGAATGTTTTTTCCCCTTTTTCATTGCTGGATACTGAAAATGTTTTACAGAAAGAACGTCTTCTGGGACCTACGTTCGCTTGGGGTTGGACCCATTCTGTCAAACTAGGCGGCTATTATTCAGCTGACCTTATAAATCCCTGCCTACTTCTTCAAAGCGAATTGGTTTCATGGAAAAGCAGGCATCATTGCACTCCTAGTTTTTTCGGGAATTCTAGGGTGCAATTTTGCTTTTCGCTTTTGTTCGTGCTGACATCAGAGGGTAGGAATGACGAAGGAGTGAATCTTTTCCTTCAGAGCCCGACGTTTAGGATCGGCACTTCGGAATGGTTTTTTCATTGAAGCGAACAGGAAAACATGTTGTTTATTCTGCTTCCTGGATTTGGAGAAGGGTCGTCCGTTCGGATGGGAATCATTAACCAAACTTCGATGGGGAGATTAGGGTAATCCCGCTCTTCCGCCTGGTTTAGGGAGGGGGATGCAGGGGCCCTCCACGATCATCTTTTCCTACTCTGCAAGGGGTGGGCATTCTCTGTTTGGAAGCCGGTCTCCCTGCACGGTAGGTCCAGAAGCTTACTCTGTCTGGTCATGGAGAGAAAGTCGGCAACTCTCGAGCGCTCGTGTGAGAACAAGTGTGGATTGTGGTCAGAAATCCCCAAGGAAAAAATATTGTGTGGCAGTCTAGAACAACCCGTTCTGTGAAGCTCCCTGTGTTTGAAATGGGCTTGACGATACCACATATGAACTTTAAATCTGCTAAATATTCCGTTTACAACTACTGAAGCACACGCATTAGAGTATTAGTGTTCATTTTTTTAAGTAAAATTTACCGATCTTGTGTTTCTATACACTCTTTTATTTGTTTTTTTTTCCAAGGTCTTTTAATGCAGTTAATGTCAGGATTTTGGCTAAAATAACTATCAAGTTTAATAAAAACTTCAAATCAGTGGTACCAAGCTGGAGGCCCCAATCGGGTTTTCATTAGTAAAGCAATCATTAGCAACGTTTTAATGTTGGAACCGATGCTTGCTTTTCCAGCCACGCATATTATAATATTAGTAGATGTTACCCTGTGGTGTGAAATTCTTTCCGCATCCCACTAACCCACATAATAAAACATGGCCACATAATACTAGGTTGCCGATAAAAATATCGTCCCATAAACACTTTTAAAACTAGAAATACAGTACTAGTGAAACTAATAAGACTAATTTTTTTTCCACTGGTACACCTTACGTAGTTTAAACTTGATAATGCTTAATAAATACTTGGTAACGCATTATTATGAAAACAAAACTCTGACAGCTTCTAGCACGTGGACAAAACCTAGCCCACATCCTGTTACCCGGCCCTTATTAGCACTGACAGCATTGCATTTAGATGGTTGTTTAAATGGTCTTGAATTTGAAACTTATGTATTGGTTGATGTGTGTGATGTGAGAGAAGCCCAAGATATATATACTACCCATTAAATGGTTTCCATTAAAGATAGACCCAAATGAGCCCGTATCAAGATTTAGAAAGATTTTCAAAGTAGCATCACCCTTTCTTTATCTATTTCGATATCAAGGTTTAATTTTTTTTTCTTTTGCAGGTGATTGCAACTAATAAAGCCAACTATGACACATATCGGAAAGTTCTTACGTTAAATGTAACTGAGAGGGAAGGTAATTATTTTATTTGTTGTGGGTTTGGCCCAGTCGTTTCCTTGTGCTCTGTCACTATATTTCTGCATACTGACGTTCTTGTGTGGGCATTTTCCGTAATTGTTTTAGGGAAAGCAAGAAATCAAGTTGAAGTTCGTTTCAGCAACTTAAACGTCGAAGATATGTTCCAACGCAATCGGCTGGCACGTGTTGTGAGCATTTTCAAACATTTACTCTGGAAATGTCCTGAAGAAATTTATGTTACGCTAGTCGCATCTGCTGTTCAAATGGGTGGACGTTTGCCAGCTAACCCTAAAGATAAAGAAGGGTATGTAGTTAGTTTTAACAGCCTTATTTAAAAAACATCCTTATTTTAAAGTGATTTTGCCTTTCCAATGCATCGTTTTAATATTTTTGTGGAAAGCTTTCAAATGCTTCTATCTAATCCGTAACCTAAATCACGCTGAAGATATTGGGCAAAAGCTACAAATTTGTATTAAAAAGATACTTAAAATTAGCACTATCACCTATTGAAATTGCAGAATCTGGCAACATCTAGCACTTTCTAGTGCTTTCTAGCACTTGCTTGCATCAAGCGAGGGAATGCACGATCTCATTTCTTTTAACAGGCAAACAAGCCACTATCTCCGTAATTATTGAGTGAAAATTTGGTACGTCATGGTGCACCTTGGAGCAATCTGTAACGGTTAACAATATGACTGACCACTAGATGGCGCCATTGTATTTTCGTACGGTTTTCAATCGGTGGTAGTGCCGCTTTAAAGCAAGAAGCCCAACAACTCGGCTCTTGTACATGAAGTAATTAGTTAACAGATTTTCAGTGTTAAGATTTGAATGTCTGTTTGTTCATTCTATCTTATATTTGTAAAGTTAAAAGAAAGTTTTATCTTCAATTTGTGACCATTACTTTCAGTTTTTTATAACGTTATCATTTTTTCGTAGGCGTCAATATCGGAACAAAAAATATGGGTGTCGGGGGCTATTTTTACTATTTCAAATGTGCAAGAAAAACGTAAATTAAATCTCCAAAAAAATGGCTGTTGGAAAATATAATATTTTTGCAAAATGCATAAAACCATTACCATAAAAGGAAAACTTCAAAAGTTCTCATTGAATTTTAGGTGGATACGACGACCACCTTCAAAATGAACGCCGCCGTTTCGTGGCATGAAGAAAGTTTTGTGTGGTGTAGATGCAAACCTCTAATCTGATGAAGGTGGTCGTCTTATCCCCCGAAAATTCAAGTAGAACTTTGAAGTTTGTTCTCCTTTTGTGGTAATGTGTTTCTTCTTTTTGTGATGTCCGGAAATTACCACTACAGTCGCGGTTGCGTTTTTTTTCAATATAATTAAATTTTCATCCTCACAAGACATGACATTTGATCTAATGGATGGGGAGACCATTAATAATTATAAGCATTTTTTTTTGTATTTCAGTAATTCTTTTCCTTATCTAGTTCATACATGTTTAGTTGTTTGCCCTACTGATTTATGGTTACGGCAGTAGTGTGTGTTCGCACGATCTATTAATGGATCCAGCAATGTACAAGGTATTGCGTTGCTGAGATCTTGTATACTTTTGTGCAGAGTGGTCGTACGTGTAGGAAGTGTTGCAAACTTCTCCGATCCACTGGAGGAACTAGAACAGGAAGTGGTTCCACTTCGGGTGCGAATGCCATGCCCCAAGGACTACAAACGCACTTATGCTGAAAACTATTTCAGAGATAACGACTTCATCCCCGACTGGTGCGGATTTCGTCTGGTATGTTCCTAGCGTGAAAGAAATCTACTTGGCGCATGAAGTTCCTCTCTGGCAATGTCACACACCTTGAACTGCCTGTCATTTACCCTAGCGAACAGTTGCCACTCCATCCTCATTGCCCACCTGCATTGCTTGGCATAATCCATCCGTGTGTAGTGGCGATGCATGGCTTTAAGAGTGATGAAAAATAAATGCCTGATTTATCCAGAATAAGTGCAACTGGTATTATATTTTCATTTCTTACTATCTGCAAAATACTAACCTTCAGTAAAATCGCTTATTTTATGCTTTTCAAGATATTTTTCAACCAATACGTTTGTTTTGTACCAATATCTACCAATATTTTCCAGTTCTAAAAGCTATATGGGAAAAAACGGTGGCTCCTTACATTATAATGGCATGAAGGCAGCGCCCCACGCGGGACGTTAGATTATTATAAAGCTTTATTAATAATGGAACAAAAAATTAAATTAATGTATTTGAGCATCGAAAAGCATAAAATAAAACAATTTTAGTACATGAGTACTGAAGGTAAGTATTTTAGGGTAGTAAAAACTAATTTTAAGCAATAGTTTTTCATTAAGCTATTTATTTTTTGGTGAGATGATTTTACAATTTTACAAAAGTAAAGTTTCGCATTGGTTTTCAAAATTTTTTCCTCTAAAGCCATCAGAAGCACATGTCGTTTACTTAATCAAATGCGGGTTTGATATGAAAATCGGTAACTTGATAACTCGACAAATTTTGACGTTTAAATTAACAAAGCCAGTCTTACTTTTGAGAGCTATACAATTAAACAAATAAAGGCATTGATTCATGTTTGTAATCATTAGCAGAATGCCAAACTGGATTTTTAATTTGTTTTGTGTATAGACAAAATGGTGAGCAATCGCGTTGGAAAATCATTGGACTTAGTATTGATTAAAACTATACCTTACCGTTCTTGACTGATTTTATGTTGAATCGTTGATTTCTCCATAAAACTAATTGGTCAGTATTTACCATTTCCGTCAACAGGGTTTATTGTTTCCGTGCACCGTTTTGAAAGTACTTTTTGGCAATTTTTTAATACTCATGGTTATAGCTCTTTTCCATCAAGAGTTATGAAACAAATGTGAAGAGTAAAACAGTGGCTTAACATGATAACATATTTGAACCCATGTACTGTCCCTGCTAAATTTGATCAGTTCGGTATTGGCCAATTTAACACTTGAACTCCGGATCAGTTAGGCAGAAAATAAAGTAATTGGTTAAGGCTGTACCGAACAGATTTTGCCGAATAGATTTGGGCAGATTTGGTAATCGTGCTGATTGGTAAAAATCGGTTCGGCAAACAAAAACCTACAGATTTTCGATTTTTGCCAGGCATTTGACAATAAATCAATTCTGTTTCACCACATGTTTTGTTACCTTTTGTTTTAATTTAGGCTACATGTTTTACATTGTGTAGGCTAAGATTAATAACGGACAAATATTTACTTTTATCTGGGTAATAAAAAAAAATTATGCCAATGTTTGCACTAGCCTACAAATTTGTTAGCCACCAAGTTTGTGTAAGCCAGTAAAAAAATTGTTAAAAATTGGTAGCAATCGGATCGGTACACCAATCAATTTGTGGCTGATCGGATCGGAATCTGTTCGGCAGAAAAAATGCTGATCGGTACAGCCTTATAATTAGTATAGCTGTAGTATCAAGGTTTAAGAGGTGTCTAAAAATGTAAGTACCAAATCGGTATTTGTAAAGTGACACCAATGCAACTTTCAAATCCAACCTCTGAACCATGCCCAGATGCATATAAGGTTGCATTTAAGATGATTTTTTTAATAAGCTACGATCACAAGCTTAGACTTATAATATTCCTCATAAGGTCGATGCATTTTTGTCGTCGAGTTGGGCGCTGTTCCCAGGAGAAAGCTTAAATACTAGCCAACATTCCTCGTTCTGTTAACGGAACTGTATAGCGTCCTTATGTAGTATACCACACAAAATTAAGGGCGAAGCTGAGTAACGAAAGGCCATTCACTGTGAATTGAATTCGGGTGTAATTACTTTGCAGCATCCAGCAAATCCGCAAGTTCAAGAGTTTAACAGGCCTGCACATTCACCAATACAGTTAACAAGCGATGACTTTCGACCTCCATCACTCCGGGAGCCGCCAAGAGACTTGATGCTCGAATTTGTTCTAACGATTGTTGTGCCAACTACTGCTGCAATGGTGCTATTGCTGGTTCTTTCATTTATCCTTTGCTGCTACCGTGAAGGAATGTAAGTCTAGCATCAGTTTTTTTCTTTGTATTTCCTTTTTATTGCTCCTCATTTTGCAAGTGTACCGTATTGAACAGCATATAAGATGGTACTTTCCCCCCACTTAATACTGCCTTTAAAAACTGCAGCGGTGTCTTGTACTCTCCTCCATATCCATACTCTATGATATCAATTAGCTCTCATCCACAAAGCTGTCTAGACAGACTGTTTCGCCCTTGTTTGGGCTCGTCAGTAGAGAATACTTTGTGGGTGAGAGCTAATTGATATTAAATGATCAATTGACAAAAATAGGCCTTGGCCTGGGTGTCTCCCATTCAGCTGAATGGAGCCCCAAACCAGCAGACGTTTCTGCTATTTTGCTTGCTGAAACCGTATTCGTGAGCTATCCCATGCAATTACATAAACAGTAGACGGATGACTCAATATTTGCAGATTGTAGTGATGCGAGTTTGCTGTTTTTTGTTGAGCTTTCGGACAACTTGGGATTTCTTCGACTGCTAGCTTAACTGTCATTGCTCTTTCCCCGAATTTTGTTATGTCGTGGACGGCATCATGAAGGCATCCAAATAAAAATTTACACCTTCAGTGCCAAGCTTCTATGTTATTTTGCGTCTGTGTCACTGCATACTTCATGTTGTTACTTACCGACCATACAATGAGAGGAAACATTGGAATAGTTCTGATAATAATGCGTTTCCTAGCAAATCTTGGACAAAGACTACTACTCGAGGTGGCAATAACCAAATTGGTCAACTCCTTATGAAATCATGCTGTCGTAAAATGGATGAAGCTGTGTTCGCTATATATGGCTGTCTGAATTTATAAAGACGGACAAGGGACCGTAGTTTACATCTAATGATTTTGAAAAATTCCTGGTCGAAAATAGCGTCAAACATGACAGAACAACATAGCATTTTTCACAGGCCAGTGGGCTGGTGAACTCCTTAACCAGTTTTATCCCAAGGCTTTAAAGGCAGCTTAGATGGATGGTAAGACTGCACAAGAAGCCCTTGATGAAGTGAAGGCTTGCTGGGTTACAGATTGATAAAACGTGCCACCACAGGACAGACTTAAGTACAGCTGTTAATGGAGCAAAACTTACAAAGCACTTGCGAATGGAAGGCAACAACGAATGCTGCATGATGACACAGCATGACTACATGTATATGGAGATCAAAGCGTATGCCGACAAATTGAGGCGCTGTTAAACTGAAGATATCCAGCAAAGATTTGATGCTGATCAAACGGCAAAAGGAGAACTAACTGTCACCCACAGAAACTTAACTTCGCCTTGAAATATCGGCAAACGGCATTGACTGTGGTAAATAAAAGCCATTTGAATTAGAATTTGTGTTAAAATTCTAATTCAAATTAACTTCGCCAGTTTGGAGGACAGCTGTTGTTGAAATCCACAGCAACAGGGAAGGTAACACATTAACACATCTCTCAGGAGAAAAAAATTAGCTGGTCGGAACGTGAACCCCAACCACTTCAGAAGGAAGAGGATCATCTCGATGATGTAGGCCTACACAGTGGAATCGATCAGGCTACACCTCAAGAAAATGTGCAAGCTGACGAGCCGTAGGCTGGTACTGCCAAGACCTAGGATACCATACCATATGCACGTTTGAAACACATACCACGTGTGCTGGCATTTTATCATGACTTGTGATTAAATTAAGTGATAACAAATAAACACTATATCGCGTTGAGACCTTGTAAGTGTGTTTTATAAGCACGTGTTCATATTTTAGATATTTCTACTTTAACACTACATTTAACGCAGGCTAAGCATAATTCATCTTTATTTATCTACACAGTGTGTCGCCGACAAGTAACAGTAGATCATCCCATTGTAGACATCCGATTGTTAAAAACTGATTGTTAATGATAAAAAGGCGGCTCGGTAGCAGACATGTGTAAGGGGAAGGTTCAGAGACTAAGGAAAACTAAAATTTAAAGGATGAGTGTCCACCAATCATAGAGAAAAAGATGCGTCAATAACGTTGTTTTTATGTTACTGTCTAGCTAGCTAGTTAGCTAGCTAGCTACTAGCTAGCTAGTAAGATTTTTCCCATGTTAAATCCCATAGACTTTTTGCTCATGGCTAGCGCAAAATTGAGAAGGCCTACGTATCTGAACTTTTGCACATGGATGCATGGTGATCTGAGGATGGTCCTTTTGTTTATTTGGGGGTTGTAGGGGTCAGGACAAATGCGTGGGAGGGTTTTGAAATTCGCCACCGGCGAATTTAAATTTCGTTTCTTTTCCAAGTTGCAACCAAAGATTTTAAGCAACAATGGCTTGAACAATCAAGACTAGTCCTTAGATTTATTGTAAAAGCCTGGACGAACTAAAAACTGGGTAATTATCTAGAATAACTACTATGCAAGCTAGCGACTTAATTCACCTACCTATCGATTCCTTTTGTTGTAAAACGTGCGAAAATCATAACGAAAACGGCTTATTTTTTTTTTTTTAATTATTAAAACACGGTAACACGCTACTCACAAACGCTACAAGCTGATAGAAGCGGCCGCTATTCAAAGCCATGACACCGCAACATAGAAAACCAGATTTCGACCAGAACATCAGCAAACGGAAATTACCTTCATTTGCGACGCAATAGCTGAAGCAGACGAGAATTTTACGCGTATATTTTATTTTTATATCAATATTTCTTTACAGTATGAAACACAGTCCGCAGGGGCGCGCTTCGCGCGTACTATTATGTACATCGAGAATTTGTGTAATCAGAAATAGTATGACGCAAGCATTTGTGAAACAAGGAACAAATTATGTCACTTCCTTGTTTCACAAATGCTTGCGTCAAACTTTTTCTGATTACACCAATTCTCGATGTATATAATAATGCGCGCCCCTGCGTTCTGTGATTCCGGCCCCAAATATCACCGTCTGCCTTGGAAAGAGATAATTTTCGTTCAGTAAAGTTGTGGGCGAAATCTGGTTTTCTATGTTGCGGTATCATCGCGTTGAATAGCTGCTGCTTCTAGCTTGTTGTGAGTAGCGTTTTAACGTGTTTTAATATTTTTTCTTAAATAAATAAGCGTTTGCGCACGTTTTCGTTATGATTTTTGCACGTTTTACGACGAAAGGAATCGAGAGGTAGAGGTGAATTAAGTCGCTAGCTTGCATAGTAGTTATTCTAGATAATTACCAAAAACTGAACTGTAACGAAGGACAAAATATAGAAACATTAACGTTGCCGTGGATAGCGTAAGAATAAAGGGATGCACGTTATATGATGGTTACGCAACAATACGAGCATACACGAGCTAAAGGGTTTTTTGTTAATAACCCCCAAAATGTTTTAGTAACAGCTACCTTCGGGGGTTTCTGCATGACTAAATCTGAACGAAATCTTGAAAAATTAAGGGGAAGTTGCAGGGATAAACAAAACAAATGAAGGGGATGCGCTGATTGAGTGAGCGAAGCGAACGAAATCAGCGATTGTTAGTGTGTGCAAAAATGGGATTGAAGCATCTTAAACAGACGGTGTAACCTTATATACGTTCACAGTCCTATGAAAGTTGTGATATCCACCCAAAACCATAACTGGTAGAAAAACCCGCCAAGTTTCCAAAAACGGTCGGCCTTTGAAGGTAGTGATATCATACCACCTGGGAAAGGCCGCCAAGGTTAATCCTAAGTTAATCGCACCGAATAATACTTTGGACGTTAAATGAAAACTTGAAGATTGCTACCGCTAGTAGCAATCTTCTAGTTTTCATTTAATTTCGAACTATTAGTATGTGCGATTAATTTGGCTAATAGGATTAACCTTGGCGGCCTTTCCTAGGTGGAATGATATCACTACCTTCAAAGGCCGACCGTTTTTGGAAACTTGGCGCGTTTTTCTACCAGTTATGGTTTTGGGTGGATAATAATCAAGAGATTTTACAAGATTGTGAAAAAGTCTCTTTACACTGCATTGCATAAGTGGCCTTTTCTAAAGGAAGGGGTGATGTCCTGTCCGGATATTACACATATGGCTGCATGATGCTCATTACGACATGCAGATGGTAGTCATTCCGTGCAAGTGTTGAATCGGGGCTCTGTTCAGTAACAACGATATTAAAACAAAGTTGAAATAAGTGACCAAAAAGAGAACAAAAAAGTTACCAAGTGACTTTTTTATTACTTTAAACTGAGTAATTTCAGTTGAGAAGATTGGGTTATAGTTCACATTTTTTATTGTGACATAACTTTGCAAAATACTAAGTTATAAGAGACGATTTTCATTTATTCAAACGTTTTTTGAAGCACGTCAACAGTCTTAGTGAACGTTCACTATGTTCATCTCGTATGCTTTTCACACCCAGCAGCACTGTTTGAGCCACGCACACATCTTCTATGTTGTTATTCTGTAGAGCTCTTCTCAGTCGATCATTTGCTTCTTCGAAGAGTTTATCACTAGACTTTTTTTTTGCCTCTTCTATCATAATAGATCTTGGTGCACATTGAGCATGCACACGTCTTTTAACTGAGCTCCGACAATGAGCTGCTCACACGGTACGCAACAGATTTGAATTGCAGTGTATGTTAGTGATGGGTGGGGTTGATATATTTTAGTTGCAGTCCTGTAGGTATTATTGTGGTATAGTAAAATAGTGACATTTAGATGTAAGTGCCATGATAGAATCATATGATAATCATATCACTGGTATTTACCAGTATTTTTGTCATGTCGCAGATAAGTGGCAAAACTGCTGTGCTTTAGTTTGGCTATGTTCGAAATAGACCTAACTGTTGGTAGCATTTTTTTTCTTTTTAGAATGCAGTTGACAATGTAAACATGTGTAAGCCCTGATTTTTCTCTTTCGACGAACATTAGTGTGTACTACCTAACGTCCAATCCAAATGCCTTAAATAACTACATAGTCTTTTGGCCAAAAGGGCTCTTTCTTATAGCAGGATGTCCGTTAAATTCAAATTCGACTACGATTTAAATTTCAAAAAGTATTTGTTAAATTATTTACCACCGTGTCGTGGAATGAGTGGCACAATTTTGTTTTCTTTTTCAGAGAGAAGAGGAACAAGGACTTACCAAGGTGTGGATCTTATTCAGGCAGTATTTTTTTTTTTAATCACCTTCCTTTCCTGTAATTCACCGTAAGAGTAGGCCAGAGGACCGGCTTACTGGCTGCCTAACGTGCCCAGGATGACATGCGACAATACGCATGAGGGGAGGGGGGGGGGGGGTGAATGGATGCGAAGTACGTCATAAATTTCAGAATATGCGCAGGAGACTTAAACAGACTTAAAACCATTTGCATCAGATTTATGTACAATTTTTATACTCTACAGCAGCGGTTCTCAAAGTGTGGTCCGTGGACCTGCGCCGGTCTGTGAAGGTTCGGGCGCCGGTCCGCTCGAACACCTGGACAAAACTTGAATTCACCGTACACATTCTGATAACAAACGCCCACTACTAGAATTTTCCTTGATCTAGTCAGACTAGTCTTACGTTCGGGTAAACGCCCGTCCTTCTAATTTAATCAATGGATGAAAGTAATGATACTGTTATTGTAGGAACAATACCACTAAAAATTACAATCACTAAAGATAAAAAGTAACGTGATGCAGTAAATGGTTGCAGCAGGCGACTGCCACAGGTGCGAGGTATCCATAAATAAGTCCAGTGGTTATAACATGAAGGAACAATCGGGAGCGACGTGGTCACATCTACAAACGAAACTCGTGACGAAACCAACCGAAATTTCATTACAGGATGCATTTAAATAAATTCATATGTAACAGGCTCACTTGTCGCATTAGCTGCGTATATTTTTAAAATAAGAAATTTTTTTAATGAGCCAAGATTTGAAACGCTTGCAATGTTTTAATCTTAACGTTTTCATAACTAAATAGTTAAAAATGGTTTTTCTTATACATTGAGGATTACTTCTACCCCACACTGTCCCAAGGTTCACTACAGCCAACAAGGTGCCGATCCCTGGCACCCCGTAATAAAATTTACCGGTCCGACACAGGAAAAAGTTTGAGAACCGCTGCTCTACAGTATCCTCTTCAGTCAACACCTTCTGTAGAACTAAACCATTCAAATGATACTCAGATCTCACTTAACTTAAAACATTTTTTCTCATTGAAAAGTACCAACATCAAATTGTTGATATTTGCCTTTATTTAATACCGCTGGATGTTTTTCTTTTAATGTAGCTGCTTAACAAATATAAATGGCTTTTTTTTTTTTTACAATTTCCTGGTTGGCAACTCATAAAGTAATTTCGATTTAAGAGCTCTTTAACATTTAAAAATTTGTGTTAAGTAGTTAAGAATTCCGATTACAGAATTGGGCTACATGTAATTATTAAGTCAAGTATGAAACTTTAATGTCGGGTTGTAGCGAGTTTGTCATGGTTATCAGGATTGACAAGCCCTTTAATAATTGTGACTTTAAATGTATCTACAAAACGTGTATGCATTTCATTTTTATGTAGCATACAAATGGTGCAATATGCCTCCATTCATCGTGCAAGCAATAATCTCCGTTCACTGGCTACGAAGAGAGAAGGACCACGTCTTTCTGGCACGACTCCTACTTCCACAATTCCTCGCTCATATGGCAGCAGTCCCAACAGCACATTACCAAAAACTAGCACCCCTAAGTAAGTTTTTAAAACGTTGCAATCTAAAGAAATTGTTTTGTTTCCAGTGGAGGTGACAAGGATGGATGTTGTGCATTGTATTCTAAGATAAAATGGCATGGTCAAATTACTTAGCAGCACCTTGTTCTTTTATCATGTTCAGATATGATGGGCCAAAAGCTCATTGCCTTGGCAATTACAATTACAAGGGCAATTACATCCATTTTGACACGCATGTTTTACTTGTGGGTCACTTAAACAATAACTAAACACAATAATTGCGGTAGGAATACATTACGTACGTCCGATACAACAATTTAATTACTGCATCACCAAAACACAATACGGAGGCCGCCATTGTTTTGCTGGAACGAGCAGAAATTAATGCCAACAGACGGTGCCTATCGATGTCGACTCGCAGCCGATTGAGATAGCTCTGTTGGCTGTGAGTAGCTCAAGCCTCTGATGGCCTTGGCTGGCCGACTGTGGTGTGGCCAGCTAAAGCTGTCAGACGCTTGAGCTACTCACAGCCAACACAGCTATCTCAATCGGCTGCGAGTCAAAATGGATAAGCAAAGCACCATCTGTCGGCATTAATTTCTGCGCGTTCCGGGCTTTTTTTTCACTTGCTTACTTCACTCCTTCTTCCTTGACTTCTTTCAAACCCGAATATCATGCACTTGGTGGGAAAAGACTTAGGTGGCATGCTGAAGCGAAGCTGGAGCAAGCGAAGGAAAAGTCTGGACCTTGTTATTTGCGAGGACCATGCCATTTGTGCAAGTGAGCCCAGCATCGATCGTAGATATAGGAGTCCAGGCCATTTGTGTGAGCTTTGCCTTGTAAATATTGGGGGGAGGGGGGTTCTTTTCGAGCAGATGAAAATGACAAAGATGTAACCAGAGGACTCGTTTTTCCTTGATCGTGTCTCGAAAATTTGCAAAATAGAGACAGTATCCTGATTTTGAAAGTTAGCGTGATGAATAATTTCAGAGTTCCAGGTGATTCTAGTGAGTTTCAAAGTAATTCCAGTAGGCCTGGCGGTTTATTTTGTGATTATTGCTCCCCTGATTTTCAACTATCTATTAACTATTTTCAATTTTCAACTATTTTGTCTGTCTTGCATTTCAGAGTTAAAGTAGATGAAAAGGAAAGTCTAACTCGTCAAGCACCTCCGCCATACTCTCCTGCGAATACCATAAAATATGTGAATGGCTTTCCTGCATTCCTAAAGAAGACATTCAAAACCAATGTGTAATGTACAGCACATTGATTACCCAGCATTGTACTGTGTATAGTGTAGTGCACCAAAACTGTTCGTCGATTAGCGAACCTTCACACTGTAGGCAGCATACTGTGCTTTCTGCCATTAACAAAGTGTTAGTTTTATGTAGCGTTGCGTTTTGTCAAGAATAGAGAACGGCCTTAATTATCGTATGCAAAATCTGGCTAAGAGATGACGCTCTTCAGAAATTACATTTACTGCCAAACCGAACAGTGCTAAACATAAAGAGCGAAACAAAACTGTTGATTAGCGGAACCTTCACGCCATTCTATCAGAAAAGTGTTCAGCAAAGCATATTTTCTCTTTTTATTGACAGATTTTAATGTGTACCATTTATGTCGCCAGCTTTCCAGTGGTCCAAACTCAAAGTTGCTGACACATAATGTTGTTAAAAGTTACAAGTTTTGAGTGTTCTTATTCGTGGTTTTTCTTTATTGTCAGTCGAAATCTATGTATTTATAAGAACGATAAGAACGCAAGAGAATTTGTTAGGAAACTTGAGCTTTGATAAATTCATGCAACATTCACTATGTTTACATGACCAGTTAAAAGATCTTAGAAAGATGCAAATCATGTCTGTCCCTCCGTGCATCATAAACCCTTGTTATTGGTGCTTTGTCTGATGTAGCGCTTCAACTCATTAATTTAGTTAACTGATTTGGAGTTTAAATGCTATAGTAGAACCTCGATTATCCAAACACCCTGATTATCTGAACTCCCATTTTTACAAAATTTTCAGAAATTGCAGTTTTTTAGAGAAGGAATAACCATTGACTTTTTTATTTATGTTCCTGGAGTCATTTCATGCAACATTTTCTTTCCAGTAGTAGTACACTCAACCATAGTTCACACACACTAAAACTGAGTAAAGAGAAACGTTATCCAGTTTTATTTTGCTTGTAAATTGGATTATCCGAACACCCTTTGGTCTCAATTAGTTTGGATAATCGAGGTTCTACTATATTTATCTTTATGGTGGTATATACTTGCAAGTGCTTAGTGCTGCTTGGTGTGTGCCAAGGAAAGGTGGTGGATGAATCTATTGCTCCCGTATAGTTCTTCTTGGTGCTATTCAAATTTTGGCTAAATAATTCTGAAAACAGGAGTGTATGCAGAGGTTTGCTTCCAGACTTTTTAAATAACCCACTTTCAGTACAGGTAATGAACACAATGGAACGTGTTACAAAGGAGTAGCGGGGGATGAGCATGAAGGAAGTGTGAATTTTATTTGTTGAATGTAAAAAAAATTTCTCACATTGCCACATTCATATTTTGAACATTTTCAAAAAAACACATTGTTAAAAATGTGCTTTCGGGGTCATGTAAACCTAGTAATTGTTACGCTTGAACAATGTAATGTGTACTTGTGCGGTATTCGGCTAACTTTCAGAGATGTTCTGTTTGGTTCAGGTGATCCATACAGCTTTAGACATTGCAATCACACTTTCATTTAGCACATACTGAACAACATTGATAAGCCCGAACGTGCCTTAAGCATTCGTTCAAGTCTATCAATGTTGGACAGTATGTGCTGCTCAAAGTTCAACAAATTTTGTTGCTACGTGAGAGTGAGATGAACGCAAGGCCTTTGTAAGCGTTATGGTTCTCGGAAGTAGTACTAACAAAAATTGATGTGGGTGATATTTTTTTTTACTACAGTAAAACTCATTAACTCTCTCCAGTGAGACTGGCTTTGAAGTTTGAGTTAAACGGAGAGGCATTAAAACACAAGCTGTTGGCTTAGGGAATACTGAGTACAGCTCTGCACATTGGTGTAATACGCGAATTATACTCTAGTTTGCCAGAAAAACCCGCAGATATACTTTTTCATGCACGAAGCGACACAAAATGTTTGTATTGGGCCAATCAAATAGCACAAGTTTGAGTTAACGAGGTATTGTAGTAACTTGGTCTACATTTTTGGAGAGTTGGAGCTGTGACCGGTTTTTATATTCAGCCATGTTAAGAGTGCAAATGTTGAATATTGGATAAAAAAAAAAGTCTTTCTTTATATAAAGGTTAATAGCGTGCCACGGCGAGTGTGTGAATGGAGCTTGTTCTGATATCGTCAGATCCAGAAAAGTGATGGGTAAATATGTTGACGTTTGATTGGAATTTGTTGTTTTAGACCACGGCTTAAAAAAAAAAAATCGTTCCATGCACTAACCAAATGCCTGCACTCGTGAGAACCACGTAATTAATGAAGTTTCCCAACATTCATGTGTACATAAACCTCGGTTTGCAGAGCCTTCCAAAATGATTTTCAGCTTGAATCTGCAGCTATCAGTGATACGATTCATTAAGAAACTTAGTTCCTAGTATTCAAGGAATTTAACCATCCAGAAATCTATGAGCATCGAACGAGCTTTTTGACCGACGGAAACCCTACAACATATTCCAAAAACGTTGTTACTTTGTTTGACCAACGACCAGTTAACTTATCTTTTTAATGTCGTTCAGTCTTTGTGAACAACTGAATATCATCCCTCTTGCACATATTTCTGCCTTATTGAATTTGCTAGACCGAGTTAATTACTTTGCTGGAAGTAGGATTTAAGCTAGCATTTTTTGTAATGTAATTTGGTTTAGTGGTCACCAAATTTATTAGCAAAATTCAGTTTTTAATCACATTCGAAGTTCTTTATAACATGACAATTTTAAACAAAATGCACGCTATAATAAAATTTGTATTTAATTTTAGTTGGCCCTTCATGATTTCTATATTACAATACTTATATACAATGGGGGGCTTTACCTTCCGATTTACCAATTCTGAATTGCTCTTAAGAGGTTGTCACGGAGAATCAGGAAAATTTACCAGTTCAGCTTAAACATCAAAAGTTCCCTCATTAAATTTTCGGTGAAAACAAGAGGCCGATCACCTTCATCAGAACGCAACGAGGCACACAATTTTAAAAATGATTGTTACATGGTTGTGGCTACCACTGATCTACGGTTCTGCGGCGTTCATCTTGCTCCTGCCCTAAGATATATTTTTAATAAGTGTCTTGAGTCTGGAACTGTCCCTGGAAACTGGCCAATATTACGCCTATTCACAAAAAAGGGTCTAAAACCGATCCCGCACAATTATCAGCCAATTAGCCTTACCTGTGTTGATGCTAATGTGTTTGAAAGGGTGGTCAACAGTTTGATCGAGGATGAATTGCAAAACAGTGGTTTCTCTGATAGAGACCAATATGGGTTTGCCAAAGGAAGGTCTTGTGCCACGAACATTCTTGCAGGGTTCCTGCTCATATCTGAAAATGAATATCCCCGATTTTCCCTGACTTATTTCTTCAAATATCCCTGAGTTCTACTTTAAAAAAATTTTGAATTACACAGAGTCAACTGCTCACTCTGCAAGTCTGGCATCATAACTTCATCTGGATGGCAACTGCACATTTTTCCTTATTTTTTTTAAATTAAAAAATGGGGCAAGAAGGTGGTAGTAGCAAAGCAACTGGAATTTGCGAGACCACACAGTTCATTCTAAAAACGAAAAAAAATATTTAGTTTTTACAACGTACTGGTTTTTTTTTAGAATTTCGTTTTTATAATGAACCGTGTGATCTCGCAAATTCCCCTTGCTTTTAAATTAAAAAAAATCCCTGACTATCACTGACTTTTTTGCCAATTTTCCAATTTTTCCCTGACCGTATTTCATATCCCTGACTATCCCTGATTTTCCCCGACTTTCCAGGTCGGTATGAACCCTGTCTTGATACCAGGAACGATTGGACAACTTTTATTGACAACGGTATGCCTGTTGACATTATGTACACTGCCATCAGCGATGCTTTCGGCAGTGTGGATTACAATACACTTATCTCCGTCCTCCGTTTTTAAAATGTTGTGCCTCGTTGCGTTCTGATGAAGGTGAAAGGCCTCTTGTTTTCACCGAAAATTTAATGAGGGAACTTTTGATGTTTAAGCTGAACTAGTAAATTTTCCTGAAGGTGGTGAAGTGTTAATCTTCCTGGATCTTGCTGATTCTTCGTGATGTTGAAAATAAGCCACTGTACTGTAAACGGCGGTTGCCGATCTTTCAGTAAGAGGTTGTTTTGGTGTGTGCGAGACGTGGTCGAGGGCAGGTGTTCTGGATGCTGACGTTGCCATTCACGACGGAAAGGAAAAGAGGAGTGGCCTTGTTTAAGGAAGGGGTCACTGTTGAGCTTTGTAGAGGCGGTATGGTGTGAGGTGACTTTTCTTGAAGGTGCTGTTCGGGATCATCTATCAGAGGCTAACCATCTTTGACGAACATTACCTGCTGCGTACGGTCCTTGACAAAATTGACAGGAGGTGAAGAAAATTCTTGTCACGGGCGATTTCAATTATCGTAAAATTGACTGGATTAGTGAGTCAGTGGCAGCCTCCAAAAAATTTTGCATTCAAGTTTTACGACGTTATTCAGGACATTCAGTAATATCAGCATATTGTGGCACATACTAGAGCAGGGTTACCTCGAAAAAGTAATAATAGTAATACGTAGGGGTATGCGAGTAGAAAAATTTGAATTCGAGCCGAGCCGAGTTTGCAACAAAAAAATCGAGTATTTGGCTAACATACTCAATTTGTAAGTGTCTTTTTTATTTGTTAGTGTAATAACAGAAGATGCTGCTTAACGGACTGTGCGGTCAATATCTACAACTAGTTTTCCAGTTTTTAGGATATAACTTTAATATGGTTTGAGCTAGTGGCTTTCAATTTGCACCACCGGAAAGCTCTCATCGAGACGATGAATTTGGTATATTTGAACGTCAAAATCGGTCAAAAATTGGCGAAGTAATCGCATCTTTTTCAAGTTTGGTGGGGATAAATTGAGTAGAGTTTGAGCAGATGTGAAACTCAACTCGAAACTTTCGAGGCTAGTAATACGGGCCAAGCCCTTAAATGCCCTTAATAGAATAACATTACAATACCAAGCAAAATTCTCCTGTATAGAAAAAATTCGAAGTGAGAAGCAAAAGCCACACTCTTACAAGCCATCAGTGGCTGACCAGTCAAACAGAGGGCAGCAGAAGCAAACAAATTTACAGGCTTTTTGTAAATATCTCAAGAGGTGAGTAGGTTGGGAAAAAAGTTTGAACATTATGAACTTTATTGTAAGTGGTTATGATCACTGGCAGCAGAAGAGGTCATTGACCACAGGCTTCCCTATTCTTTCATATGAGAACGGCCAGTAAATTATAGTATCGCGTACTGTAAATCGTGGATGAAATGCCCATGGGTTTATGCAGTTAATTTGGCAAAAATAGAGGATGTGCGTTAAATCAAGCACTATCAATTTCTAACCTTTTTGGACATCTATTACAGAAAATTCGAAGCCTTTGAACGATCTCTAAAAGACCAATTTTTACATCCTTTTAATTGCTGTGAAGAAGGAAGGAGGCTTGATGAGATGCCTTGTGCAGGTGCTAGGAGCTAAAGGAAGAGTCCACTACAGGGAGGGAGAAGGGGCCAGTAAACATAGCAAGTAGCACTATCTTTATTCACATCATATAACTTTTTAGGTAATTTTCGTAGAAAAACGACAATTTGAGGAGTGGGCTTTAACTCCACTATTTCATGATTTTGACTTGACAGCATTTTAGAGGGTGGGCTTTAGCTTCAACTGGGCTTTTAATACACGATTTATGGTATTTATATTAATCGGCTAGCCACAACAATGTAAAGAAAGTAAACCATCAGTATGAGATATTTCACAAAGTAATTTATTATCATATAAAAGTGTTGTAAAAAAGGAAAACTGCCTCGCCATGCGAGTTGTAGTTGTAACCCAATAGAAAGTCTGCCAACATTTACTCAGTCTCAACATTTACCAACTCTGGTCTTCATAAAGAATCGCCCTGTAACACCAATCTACAGTTTGGTTTAAATACTAAGAGCTTACAAAGATTTATACAGAGCAAATTGCACACAATACCAAAGTTAAAAAAAAAAATATTTGATACTACATAAAAGAAAAGTTTTTTCAAATTTTGCGTTATAAATAACTCGAGTCAAATTTTTTTCTTAATACAAGAATTTAACACATTTGTCAAAAACTTTATTTATATACTATAATTTTATTTTCACTAAAAATCCAAATAAAGAGCATGTATCTGGCGAGTTGTCAGTTTTTTCCTGCAAACTGGGCAAGATTTGATCTTTTGGAGGGATTCTACAATGCATACATTGCAGAATAAATGGCCACATATGGTTGACATTAGCTGACGTTCCGTCCTCCGAATCTGAAAGTAACCAACATTTCTTAATATCTATCGAATTCAAGAACCCAGCTTCACCTGGTTAACTTTGTTGGCTGGGTACGTCTAATTGTACCTTAGGAATCAATTAACGCAATTCACACTATCGCAGTAAAAATCTTTACTATACCACAAGCAACAGCCAAGTGGAAACTGAAGGCCTTAGTTGACACACAGTTACTGCATCGCTCTCCAGGTAAGGCTTAGTGACCGTACCAATAACCTGTAGTCTACGTAACATTAATAGGTCAAGGAAGGACATACCCTTGCTTGTATGCTGTCATGGAGACATGCCTCAGGGCCGTTACCATGACACTTCTGGCCTTCCTTGGAGCACCTGCCGCTAAGGCTACTTTCCTTGACAACGAGGAGAGAGAGTCGTTGAGGAATGGATGCTGTCATCTCTCATGAGCTGTTCATTACAGTAAATCATCTTCAAACTTCAACATCGACTCATCTCAACCTTGAGGCATGTAACCATGACAATGCAACGAAACACACTAGAACCTCGATTATCCGAACTCTCATTCTTACAAAAAAAATTCAGAAATTTTCATTATTTATAGAAGGAATAAGCTTCGACTTTGCTTTATTTATGTTACAGTGGTCGTTTCATGCAAAAATTTCTATTCAGTAGTCTTATACAATCCAGCATAGTTCAGAAACAGTAAGACTGAGTAAAGAAATAAGTTTTTCTTTTAGTTTGCATGTAAATTGGATTATCCGAATTTTCAATTATCCGACCACCCTTTGTTCCTAATTAGTTCGTATAATCGAGGTTTTACTGTAAGCATTAGTATTTCTGGATCCTCGTCATGAAGTACATTAACAATGATTTATTTACCTCCTGTAGTCATTCCTTTGTTATAAATTCTTTTTAAAATGCGGCAACTATACATGGCATGGCCCACGCATAGTTCAGTAGGCGTGCTTAGATATTTGAATGCTTCAGAAAATGGAAAAATACACAAGAGCACAACTGGAGAACACACAAATGTTGTTCTTTTAAATTTTCAGTGAAACATCTTCATTCACCTTTCGCAGAAAGTGTGCAGTAAAGAGAACTAACGAACACTACGTGGCTGGCTGCACGTTTTGAAACACGCGCTGTGTAGTACCCTACATGAAAATTTGTGTCATAACACTCGGCTATAGCAACACATTGCACAGAATCTGGGGATATGATTTTAAATTCAGATTTAACAGTTTCAACAATAGTTGGGTTTTAAAGGCTTACGTTTTTTGTGAACCAATTTACCCTAATACCTGTTCCCACTCGTTTTGAACCTTGTTACTCTCTACAAGGTTTACGAGCAAATCTGTGTGTTACATTTACATGTGCTCAACGACCTCACCTTTATTTACCAGCAAATCATGTGTGTTGTGTTTATCCCTGTGCATGGGTGAACAATTAGATTAGGATCAGTACAAAACAGTTGGTATTCTGTTCAATTGCCAAAATTTTGTTTTTGCCAATAAGTCTTGCCGATGATTGGAAAATTCAATTGGTTCATTCATAGACTGGATGGCAGTCTGCTGCTCCTCACATGTCTCCACTGTCGGGCCGCTAGTCGAAAATTATGAACACATAACTTTCCAAGTCTTGTCTGAAGAAATATTGAATCTGTTGCACTCCTCCAATATAAGCTTTCCGATTTCATTTTAACCCTCCCAATGTGATGAGAAGCAGATGGAGAATTCCAGTGGAGAATAAATTCTCCGTATCCAAAGTTGGGTATTGCTGTCCTTGAAGTCACCTGATTGGTTCATTTCTCGAAGTCGAGATTTGCTGTCCTTCACGGCTTTTGATCGGTGTACAGTAATGGCCCGAATACAAGATGGTATTTTTCATCAAATTGGTTCCATTAAAACTGCATCTTTGTCTCATATATTCATGTCCAAATCTATTACTCATCCACATTTTTAACGATTTTGAAGTTTGAATGTACCATTCGAATAGTTTTTTCTAGAGCTATCCATTGGTGCTAATAAGATGCCAGCACTCAAATAGTTTTTGAATTATTTAGCAAAAACTAAAATTTTATCAAAATTGGACTTTAAAAATTGTTATGGAGTCCTCAATTAAAAAAAGACACCCTGTATATTACAGTCACTAAGTGACTGTCTGTAATATGAATTTCAACCAAAGTAAATTTGCCGAATTGACGGGATATTCCAAACCCTATAAAGATGAAAATTGATTCAGTATTATTCTGAACTATTAACTGAACTATTTTTTTTATATCAACTATATTGGTAATAGAGGCACTGGCAGAATCTTGGGTGAAAGTCAACCAACTTATAATCATGCCCATTTATTTTTGTCGAATTTATGAGCTCAAAATGGCAATTCGCCTTACGAGGCCAGTAAAGCGAGACTTCGCTGCTGCTTCTGCCTTTGTCAGTGATTCACCGTCTTGTTTTCTCCCCGCCATGTTTTTTCATGAATGAACCCTAAAGCAGTCCAAATTACACATTTAATGACCCCTAGAACTTAACTTTGTTTAAATGCACATGAATGACACGTACCGGTTCCTGATTTCATTAAATACTTCAGTGAAGTCACCGGAAACCACCGGAAGTCACTTGTGTCATCAAACTGATGTGGCACACAGCCGTTACCACCATTAGCCACTATTTTGTTTCAAATGCAAAATTAAATTGATCTTTCAGAGATGCACAGTTTAATAATTCCGGTAAATGTCATGTTGACACTGAATAAAAGTTCTGGAGATATGTGGAATTAAACAGTTTCAACACTTTGCGGTAGTCAATAGAAGAATCGACTTATTTATAGTTCTTATCACACTTGACCACAAAACATGTTTTACACCTACTTACACAGTTCTATGAACTTGGCCACTGCCAGTCCTTTACACAAGTCGGGAGCCATGTTTTGTCAAGTGATCCGAGTTGCAATACATGCTTGGAAACATGTTCTGTGCATGTGCATGTTTCATATTCTGTGAACTCATTCTCTGATTCCTTCGTCCACTGCGACCTCTTGGCTATAGCCTCGAATTAGAAACGCACATGCGTGATCAGTGTGCGTTTCATCCAGTGCAGGCAAACCATGTAGTGTTCAGTGCTGGCCAGTAATGTCGTGCTGTTCGCTTTCAAGTTATAACATGGATTTGTCTTTGAATCTAATTGAGCCTAATAACTTCATTGGAGAATGAAGATTTTTTTTCGTGCAAGCGCTTCCTTGCAGCAAACGCATTCGGCTTGAGTCCGGATGCAGCTCCGACACGTGCACCTTTTCGGGCAGCCAATATCTATCGGTATGCCCTCTCGCGAACTAGGAAAAAAAAATCTTCAGACTCAAATGAAGTTATTTAGCTTGAGTAGATTTGAAGACCCCCCCCCCTTTATTTTCTTTAATTAACTGGTAAGTGAACAGCGCATGACATTACTGGCTGTCAAACGCTTGAGCTATTCACAAACAATAGAGCTATCTTAGTGGGCTTCCGCCGATAAATTGTCCGAAACGGAAAACGTGCGACCACTCCGTGTCGCGTCCCAAACAAACTGATGCGGGAGAAAGGAGCTCGGCTTAGTAGGGCTATGGGCTCCGGGGAGCACGGAGGCATGAACCTAGAGCACATTAAGTTTAATGGTTTGGGACGGAAAGCATTTCCAAACATGGAAAGCAGAAAATACAGGTAAGTATTTTAGGAAAGGAGTAAAATCTTGTGTTTAGTAATTGTTTAAGCGACCCAAAAGTAAAACATGCATGTCAAAATGGATGTAATTGCCCTTTAAAGGAACATACAAACACACTATTTTGATTAAAAAAATGATGGCAAACTTGACCTTACCTCTTGAACTGAATCGAAACAAACAGGACAGTGAATTGAAACTTTGGCTTCATCTAGACTTGACGCTAAACTCGTACGGGAGGGAACTTCTCTGCAAAGGTGAAAATAAGTTTTTTAACTATTTGACTTGACTTGTTTACATAGAGCAAACTGCAACAAAGACAATAATGGGACAACAAAATCCATAGTTAAAATTTCAAAAAATATTTTCAAAAATTTTATAGTTTATCTAAGTCATTATTTTACTTGGTTTTATTTATATGTTTTTAACACAATTTAGCCTAAATACATTTGAGGAAAAGGAATATTTGCTGACTAAAATTTAAAGTTTTTTGCAGTTAGTATTTAAATAAACGAAATTTATAGAACATTTAATTCAACATCTTATCCTACAATTTTCTTCGTAAATGTGTACAAGTACAATTACGCTATTAAAATACTGAAAAATTAGGCTTGCTATGAATAGTCTTTTTGTGTTCTCTATTGCAGTAAAGTTTTTACTTACGGCATTATTTGGTGTCGCGATTGGTACATCGGCATGGAACCGGCACAAACGCCGATATCGATTCTGAATCTGGTTAACGAGAACTAGACTCGGAAAAAGTGTTACCAGCACAGCTTTGGTTTTTAAGTTTGAAGCCAAGCACCATGTTTTTTGGGGAATAATTTTTCAGCTGCCATCTTGGATTTTCACAAACTTCATAGGACCTTTCAGAAAACTAAATTCTAAATGATACTCGTAACTGATAAAAACACGGAATTTCCAGGATTGCAGTTTTCGCAGATTTTACAGTTGCTTTAAAAAATTTGTTGCGAGTTGTCATTGTTAATTCGTCTGATTCCAAAAACAAGTAGTGAAATTCACGGAATTTGATAAAATCCGCGTAAATCGTACAAATCGAAGTTTTACCATTATTGCCCGTCGCAGTGGTCCAAAATGGGAAATTTTGCATATTTTATTAATTTAACTCAGGCCAGATGTAGGCCCACAGAACATCTAACAAGGGAGGAACAGGTATGCTGGGTGACAAATTACAAGTTACATAGAAAGAAAACAAACAAAAATATCATAGGCACGGTAACACCACTTCATTGTTAAAAGTTACTAGCGCTAACTGTGTTTGGAAGACGGGATGATGGCCGTTTTAAAACTGTACACAAGAACTTTTACTGTGATTACAGGTATTTACTGTACTGTTTAAGGCTTTGCTGCATAACTTTTGTAATGAAGGTTCATCCTCGTTTTCTTTGAAGTAATAATAAAGTTTGTGTTGTGCAAAATGGTTTGACAAGTTTTCTTGTACTTTATTACCACTGAATTGCAAAAAAAAAATGTAAGAATTTGGTCAGACTGGTAGCAGAAATTGTCAGGTTATGTGGTATAAATAATATATCAGACAATACTAGCCTTTTTACTGATTTCTGTCAAGCCAAAAAGACTAAAATTGCAGGGACTGCACCTACTTAATTTTAATTTTACTGCTTAACCAAAAATATACATTACTTTTTTGTATAGAGTTTCCTTGCTTTTGAGCTTTTATTCCCCTAGAAACTTGAAAGTTGGCTTCCCAGCTGGGCTTGTGCTACTGCGCATGCGCAGAGATGGGCTGGCTGTATATACTCGGTGCAGCCGTCCGACGGGATTTCTCCTCACCCAGAACATAGCCACTGGAGGGGAGGCCTGGGCGGGCGTTAAGGTAATGTATATTTTCGGTTAGGCAATAAAAACTAACATTAAGCAGATGCAGGCCCTGCAATTTAGTCTTTTTATAGGGAGGAGGGCTAGGTTCGCTGTCCCCTAGTGTACAAGCCAGCGTCCCCGGGAACTAGTCCCTGGCGAAGACAACCCCGAGTCCCGAACCAATTTCACTAATAACCGAAACAATATGCGGACCGAGGAATGATCCGTTGTTTCGGAAGGGAACATCCTAAGTGAGGTTGGGCAGTGCAGTAATATGTCATACTAGCGGAGTCGCTCCCCCCCCCCCATTTAATTTGCCGTTTGGTCTGCTGTAGTTGGCATCGTATGTTCGCGCTGCTGGTCGTTGCGTTCCGGGCGCAGCTACTATCTCAGCGGGTCTTGGCTGCTACTTTTATAATTTGCCGTTCCGTCGGTAGATGGCGGAGATGGCATCGTGACTGCTTGCTGCAGATGGAGATTGCTGCTGCCTGCCGATAACAGCGTTCCGCATCTTGTGTAATTATATATATAGATTTAGTATTGGTTAAAGAAGCAGAAGGAGGCACCACAGAAGGGGTCTTAAGACCGTGGGGTACAAGCTAGGTAATAAGAAAAATAAATACGAAAACGCCGACCTTGCTGGGAAGATGATGCTCCCATGTGAGACGGACATGCGGATGGTGTTGCAACTGGTACAAGAAGAATTGAAGGATGAACGTCGTCCGCAAGATGGGAATCGAAGGTACAGGAATCGTAAATGCAAAATCATTGGAAACAGTGTTCGTGAATACTTGGACTTATGATGAAGCGGACCGCGACGAATGTAATGAGCGAATGGTGTCCGTAAAGTGGATAATGGTAATTATAGGAGGTAAATAACACTTCTTGAAGGTGGAGCAAATTTATGTTGTCAGATTAGAACACTAAAGTTGGTTGGTGAAAGTCAGGTACTGTGAAGCAGAGATTGATTAATGGTGAAACGTGAGGATGAGAGATTGAGTAAACAGGCGAGGATCGTGATTGCACCGTCCCTTTGTGGGAGGCGGATGAAGCGGGACCCTCACCGAAAGGTTCGAAGCAGTTAGGAATTTTGGAAAGACACTGATGACGTTTTTATGGGAGGACACGAAATCCCAAAGCAACACCTGAAGCCTTGCCCCGCCATGGGGAGCATGGCATCATGTCTGTGAAGGATGATTTAGTTCCGGTGATATCATGGTATACAGGGACAAAGTTCGGAGCTTTGTCGTACTGCCATACTGAATATGAAGCGATTCTTTGGAATTGGTTTGTAGCAAGTGCATCCCTCCAAAGTGAAATAGAGGCAGAAGCCGTCGGCGGAGGATCGTCATCCGGTGTGGATATCCACAGGTCGTGGACGATGGATCCCGATGTGGAGATGGCAACGGAGAGTGAGCCTCTTGGTGAAGTTTGGCTACGGACGGTGAAGAGGATGCATCCGCAGGATGAGGACGTGACGGCGGCTGACTTGTA
This sequence comes from Lithobius niger, assembly GCA_023313725.1. Lineage (NCBI taxonomy): Eukaryota > Metazoa > Arthropoda > Chilopoda > Lithobiomorpha > Lithobiidae > Lithobius > Lithobius niger. The sequence goes on along the minus strand of JAHWFP010157237.1, from coordinate 32,685 downwards.
GTTGAGGATGGAGCAAGCCGAAGGCGGCAAGTGCTAGAACGAGCTCAGTAATAGGCCCTCCAAGGAGGGGAAGCAGGAATCTGAGAAACCCAAGCGTTTCGCTCACGAAGTCCGCTCCCTTGAATTTACGACCAGCGTTACTGTTCCCTTTGCATAAATTATGCAAAGGGAACGGTAACGCTGGTCGTAAATTCAAGTTCATTAGAATAGGCTTCGTTCGTAGCGCGGAGAAGATCGTTTTCTGATCGCAGAGCTTCTGCGGACGCAGCTGCTTCTTGTAGAGCGGATGTGGCGGATTGAACGGATCGAAGAGAATAAAGTTCCGTTACGAATCCATTTAAGTATTCGGAAAGGAATTTCAAGTTAAAGTCAAGGTGTTCTTGCTCCCTGGCTGAAAGATGCAAGCCCCTCGTTATGGCTGTTCGAAGCACTGACTTTGTAGAGAACGGCGCATCTGCTGGAGAACAAGTTTGAAAGGTCTTGAGAGGGGACTTGGACGGAGCACGAGGTGGAGAGGATAAGGATGTCACTGGTCGTTGTATCTTGGAGGATGGCTGCAGGTTTGAAGTGGAGGATGGTGTCCTAGCGGGAAAGAGACGTTCGCGTGGGACCTTGATCTTGACTGATGACTTGACTCCTGATGTTCCTGCTATTGCGGGAATTGCTTCTGTATTTGGAAGAGTAGGCCTCTTTAGAGGATGAACGGTAGACAGCGGACGTAACGCAGGACGTTTGGTGGTTTTCCTTGGTGACGAAGGATTGGTTACACTTGGAACTTGGGTTTGTGATTGAGAAAGGGCCCGTTCTTCTCGCTTCCAGGTCGCCCGTTGAATTCTTTGCCGGGATTGAAGCTGTTTCTTTCGGATGAGTGTCCATCGTCTCGGCGAAATGGAGACACAAATAAGGCAGTTACGTTCAAGTCCGTCGCAGTGTCTATGCCGCTGACAGCAAGGATGCGGATCAAAATGGAGTGCAGTGAAATTTTCGGTAAAACCCAAGCATTTACATGCCTTGGGTGATGGCACATTAACTTCCTTCGTGCTCGACGTTTCAATGTTCGGTGTTATTTCAGCATTAGGCAGAGGATCCTCGGATGAAGAGGAGTCGGACATGTCGAACGACAAGCCGGACGCAGAAAACCGTTAGACGCGCAACGTTTGAATAGCGAGGCGGACGACAATAGTGGCGTTTGGTGGTAGAACGCAGTATTACTGTATGACGTGCGGATACGGCGCTGTGGTGTAGATTGGAGTGTGGATAGGATGGATGACGATGTAGGGGACGTGATATTGCAGCGTCCCTTCCCCCCTCTTTTGTTTTTGTTTATCGTTCACGAATGGGAGTGGATCATAGGGAGGTTGGTAAACTGTCAGTAGGTGAGATCGGAGGATAAGGACGTAGGCCTCGTGCTTCATACTTGAGGTCTGGATGAGAAAAAGTGGAGGGTGATTCTAATAGGGCGGCAGAGGACGAAGATTTCAGGCGGATGGCAAATGGAAAGTTAGTGTTTTCATAAAGGATGCCGGTAATTTGGAGAGGGTGGCAAAAGAATGGAGTGGCCTAGGCAAAGGACCAAGGTTAGGCTGGAGAACGCTATAGAAAGAGTGATCGTGTAACCTGGATGAAGTCGGCCGAGGAGGGACGCAGCATGTCAGAGATGAGACGGCATGTATTACATAGGATGAGGACCACAGAGTGATGCAATTGTTGTGTCCCGGTCCTTAGGCGGACTGAAGTTGTTCTCTTTTGTTGTTTGTCCTTTGTAAAATTTTTATTATGACGAGTCGAGTTGTTTTTGTTTTCTTATTGAGAACAAGAGAAAAAAAGGACAGAGCAAGCTCTGCATCTATCCATGAGTTGAAGAATTATGGCATTTGGTGTTGGTTCCGTACAGAGGATGCGGATCGCAGGGTGGAGTAATGACGGACGTGGATGAGATACTGCGGGAGTGAGAATGGGTGATGGTACAGGATGTACTGAGGGATGCACGTCCTAGCGGTTCCGTCGGCGTAGATGGCAAGGCAGTAATGCACAGGACTGAAATTTTGCGGGAACGAAGAATGGGAGGAGACATCGAGAGAGATAAAAAATCCGGTGACTGTCGTCCTGAGATAGTGTAGTGGATGTTGAAGTCAGGCGAGGACGGCGATTCATCACAAAACAGGTCCACGAGGACAGGCGATGGGGGAGGAGCAGGATCGTGACCCAACGTACCGCCATGAGTGGATGAACAAGTAGATGGGGATGCAAAAAGGACGCCGGAAAGTTGGGAAAGGAGCTGGCAAGCGGACAGAGTATGGCGGATGAAAGGTGGGAGACAGCTTGTCCGAGGAGCCGAGGGGGATATTCGAAGCAGGTGATGGTAAAGAAGGGAGGGAAGATAGCGGACGGCGGATTGAATGGCTGTCTGACTGCTGAGGACCGTTGAACAGGAGTGCGTCCTGACCGACGATGTGGCACCTTGGAAGGCGGATGTATCCTAGGTCTAGGAGAGGATGGACTGGTCCTTCGTCCGGCAGTTCCAAGAGCTGGGAAAAGGATGGCCCGGGAGCGGAGCTTCAACCGGGAGATCCTTGGAAGTAGAAAGCATGTTTGAAGAAGCCATCTCGCGGATGGAGGATGAGAAGGATGAGGTGTGCCGATCCTGAGGACCAGCGGACCTGAAGAAGAGGATGGAGCTCAAGGCGATCACATTGACGTAAGCGCCCTAGGAGAAATGATGCCGTCGGACGGCTGCGCAGAGTATATATAGCCAGCCCATCCCTGCACATGCGCAGTAGTACAAGCCCAGCTGGGAAGCCAACTTTCAAGTTTCTAGGGGAATAAAAGCTCAACAGGAGGGAAACGCTATAAAAAAACAGATAATATATATTTTCGTCGGCTATAAAACATTTTTTTTCAGCCACTTTTTTGATTTTTTACCAACATTCATGAAAGCATGCATATATATTCAATATTATGCATAAGTTCAAAGAATATTCCTGTTAAATTCGGTTTGAATCGGTTTCAGCAGTTTGATGTAATTGTGGCAGACAAACAGACCCAATCAGCTGAGGTTGGTATTCCTGCCCGTCCTCGAATGGATGGTATGCTACGAAAGGACTGGTTTTCGTCGAAGTTTCTGTACGAGTACAAGTCATCATAGTTGTTGCTTTTGTTCCTTGGTCTTGGCCAGTCGTCTCTGTTACCTTGGCGAAAAGGTTTGGATACATTCTTGGCGAAGGGCTTGGATTGTTGCTTCTGCCTTGTGTCCTTCAGTTTCGTGAAATGTCCAGAAGCGGTGCCGACTTTGGGATCAGGCCGTGGAAAATTGTGTCAGACTCGTGTACTTTGCAATTCGTGTTTTATTGATTCATTGAGATTTGATGAAGAATGGAGAGCAATGTGACGAAGGAAAAGCGATGAACTGAAAAGGGCTTTAGTTAACCAGTTCATCAAATGATAGGAGGCGAAGCATGCCTTGAAAACTTTGTGAAAAAGATGAGGCGCTTGGCTTCCGAGGAGGTTAGGTTCTGACGAAAACTTCTCGCATGGGTCTCGCATAGAGCATTACCCGGGTAGTGGCGGTGTTGAGTACGTTGGCTTGCGAAGCGGCCGTAGGCCAAGGCGTACGATCTTGTCATTATGTTTCAGGACTACAGATGCTACTTCCTACTGTTTTCGCAATCCATTTTTGCTTCGGCGATGAGTAATTCTGATTGTGGGTAAGTTTCGAAATATTTGGGGTTGGCCGAGCCATCACCAAAAGGTCTGAAAAACCAGGATTCACGACCACGTCGAGATGGGAGAGGTTTGGTTTAGTTCAAGTGGTTTACCTTTTCCGAGTAAGAGACCACCATTGCGCAACAGAGTGGTTAGAAGGGTGGTTGATTGGCCTAGGACGGAAAGACTCTTGGATTCTTGTTTCGTAGACCAAAACCAAATCCCTTAGTCTCTGTTCTTGACGGGTTCGAAGTCCGAGGCTGAAAACTTGTAGAGGACGCAGTAAGTGTATGGAGAAATTATGTACTGGGCAACAGCATGCAACCAAGCAGACTAAATCATTAAAACAGTATCAATTATGCAAATTAGCCTTAATTAGTATCCTCTAATTAAGGGACATTAACTTAATTTATCCACTAATTAAGGGACATTAACTTAATTATTCAACCAGTAATACCAAGAATTTATAGGGGGTTTGGGTCACACCCCCAAATTCTTGGTAACACTAGTAGTTGGGTCCTTTTCAGTCTGGTTCTGGAGATTGCTATTCAGGGGTGCTGGTGCTGGGGTTCTCTGGCTGGCCACCAGAGGGCAGCAGCATTAGCAAACTTTTTAGCCCTTTACTTTAGTTCTGTAGCTGCTCACTCGAGGATAGCGGTATAAGGACAATTTTACCACTTTAACTAAGCTAGTACATAAGGCAGGTAGCCGTTATTGGGCCTCTCTTCGCGGTTGCTCTTTGGCCAATATTGTTCTGACTGGCTCTCTTGGGATTCAAGACTAACATTATCTGAGGAAGGCTGTGACTGAGATATTTTGGATTATAAATATAACTATTACCTGGTTGCATACTGTAAGCCAGTAGGGTGTTAAGTTGGTCAGCAGTACTTGGAAGTAATATAACTTGTGATTATTAGTAGTGGTTACTATATTGATTCTGGTTGTACTTGTGAGATTGTTAATTGATACGAGTCTTAATTAAGGATACCTGTTGGTTCATATGCTATTGTTCTAAATAATATTCTTAACTACATTTTTTTTGGGATTGCCGCTAGCCCTATTAAAGGCCTAGCTCTGAACTTGTGAATAAACTTGATTATAAGAACCCAGGTCTTATTTCTCTTACCGAGACATTTAGGTTTCAAAGTTATTAGCCCCAAGTATAACTTTGTTACATAAGGGACAACGCCTTCCACTGTCTTCAGAAGGTTGGATAGTGGGATCCCAGATGGAGTGTCATCATCGTGAAAGCTTTCATCGAAATTAGCGTGACGAGAGATTTTGCCTTGATCCAAGTCACTGGCTTACGAAAATATGGGGTTCTCATGAGAACGATAGTGATATGTCATGTTGACTGCTGAGGCGGAACCAGTTCACTGTCGTCGGTAATGTGAGACCGAGAATGATGGGAGTGAGACAGCGGTGCCCTGGTTGAATGGGAGCAAGGCCGAGATGGTGGCGTGAAAGGTCGATGAAAGGTAGAATGGAGACTAGATGACCAGGTGCATTCGTCGGTGACAGATGGAGAGCTGCATCACCTTTTGCTGGAGGTTGTTGCTATTACCCATTCCGTGGCATAAGACTTCCTTGTCGAGGCAGGCATAAGCGAAGGACGGGGTTCACGAATGGCACAATCCATGAATTTGTGAACTTGGTATGATGAAAGGGGCTGGTCGGTTGGTGCCACAGATGGTGAAGAATGGCTCAAAGAGCAGCGGCACCAACGACCCGAAAGGTCAAGTGGAACTTCGGTCGCAAGGTGTGAATGTTTGTGCTTCTTGCCGGAGGACTGGGACTTGACTTTCGCTTCAGCTTGGAGTAAATTTCTCTAGCCAAACGAAGGTCAACCTGGAAAACCTGTATATCAGTTTGGCCGCATGGGACTGGAAACGTGCTGGTCGTGTTAACCAATACGTCTAACATGTAGGCTAATACATCATACAGCATATACTACTATTTTTTAATGGTAATAGGACGTATGAAAAAACACCGTAGGTGAGGAAGATATTCTAATTTGTAAAATATCGAGGAGGATTCTATGAAGGAGACCGGATATTTTTCAAATAGTGATACAGATGCACCACAAACTCATACCCTCAGCTGAAGTTGAGGCATTGAACAACAAAACAGGGCAGCGCCATTGCTATTTAGATTTAGTTTGAGAATATGAAACATACACAAATAAAATTTTACATAGTGTCGTAAACTCACCTTGGCTTTGGGTTTTTTGATCGGCCAAAATCTATTTCAGGTAGTTCGGTGGAGGATTCATCTGTGTGGTCCAGCACTACAGGAGAATTTCTTCCAAATAACGGACTTGGTCCCCGACGGTGATTACCTACACGCTGATACAAAAAAATCAAATCATGTTTAGTTGAATCACTTGATAGTTAAACTTGAAGAAACAATATATCGCAGCACTCACCACAACTGGGGAATCATTAACACTTGTTAAGTCAACAAATACTTCTTCCATGATATCATCCTCAGTTAAGTCGATACAAGATGTGTCTGAAACATGAGGAGGATCATCAAGAAAATGAAACTTGGCGCAATCCTGCAATGTAAGATTACGGCCGCAACCAACTTTCATAACGATGTTCTGGCCACAATAGCCGAGAGATCCTCCTTCTCCATCTCATTTAAAACAGCATTACCAGAGATCTGTGAAGGACAACATGTGCTGTAAGACAACTTGTAACGGACGTTGGCTACCTCACTCATACTAACTAACCTACTATTATACATGTGCAACTACATCGGGAAAGTACTCGACAATGTTGTAAACTTTTGATGTTGCCAAAACTCGGAGAACTGCACTGTGGGTGACTGTCAATCATTGCTGAGATGTGGATTGACTTTTAAGCTTGTATTCAGCAATGAGAAACACTTTACCACAACACTTTGGACATACAATGTCCTCTTGAATTTTCGGTGAAAAATGGACCAATCACCATTATCAGAAGAAACGGCAACAAAAAAACACAACGAATGGCATTTCTAGGTACAAAGGAGCAATTCAAAAAATGTGCGGCACACAGAACTAACAAGAACGCGCACAACCACTGATCTATACACCAATACATCTAGAACGAACTCGACTCCCCCACATCTTCTCAAGAGCAAGAAGATTTCGCGGGAACTTCTCCCTCCACCCCCTCCCCTCTTCCACCTCTTCTGCCACCTGCAATTTGCCATCAACCTGCTGTGTACCCTTACGCCACCCAGAGCAAAACATGGGTGAATCCTCCTCTCCCCCTCCTTGTGACTTTCCTTGCCAACTGTACCCCCTGTCCAGCACGTTCAGCAAGGAGTAGTGTATTGTGTTCCTTGTGGAAAATGTGATGCAGTATATGTTGAGGAGACACATCGACAACTCCTGGAACGTCTCCACGAACATCTGAATGATAGTGATGGGTCGGTTTCATTTTTTTGACTTGGGTTCCGGTTTCGGTTTTCATGCCAAACTGCGGTTTCGGTATCGGTTTTCGCCACGCTCCACCCCAAACAGATATTTCTTGTTTTTTTGCTTGTAACAGTAGCTCTAACTCGCTCCTGTATTCACTTTCAGCAGTGTCATAGACCATGGATCTAGCTGTGACACCATTTTCCTGTACTATTTTCTTTTTAAGTGAATAGGAGCTTTGCTGTGACTTACGCGTAGAAAATAATTAAAAAATTTAAAACAACAAATCAATCTTTAAATTTTTCGAACAACGTACGAAAAAGCGACTCAAAATCCAAATAGGTTTCGGTTTCCAGCAAAAACCGAAAATTTGGTTTCTGTTTCAGTTACCGACCCATCCTTACTGAATGACACCCGCAAAGGAGACCTACGTAATGGTGTTGCACGACAGTGTTCTGTACTGTTGAAGTCCAGTTCCCTTGATGATTCTCATATGAGGCAGGTGCGCAGAATGTGCCAGAAAGCAAGAACTAGGTTCGCGGGAAATTTCAGGGAACTGTGGAAACTCACTAAAAAATGGCTTGCCTACATGGTGAAAAGCTGCGGAAATTTAAAAAATCTGTACGAAACTTTTGTGGGAAATTTTGTCCAGTAAGAAATTTATGCACCCCTGATTTGAGGATCCTTGAATCGTTTGTAATTGAAACTTTACAAAGGAAGATGGTCCCCTTAATGAATGTAGCCAGCCCGGCATTTGACAAGCTGTGGGAAGTTGAGCTTGGTTTAGATGTACAAGTGTACAGATCAGTGGTCATGCGCGTTCTTGTTAGGCCTGCACGACACAACTTTTTTGAATTGCTCGCTTGTGCATAGAAATGTGATTCGTTGTATTTTTCATTGCCGATTCTTCTGGTGATGGTGATTGGTCCGTTTTTCACCGAAAATTCAAGAGGACATTGTACATCCAAAGTTTTGTGGTAAAGTGTTTCTCGTTGCATAATGTCTTCCTTAGGCCACAGTAATCGCCGCTTGTCGGTGTTTGCCGTTTTGGGTTTATATCAGCAGACATGTCCGAGACCGAACTCCCAAGTATTGTTGGCCACGATTACTAAACCCTTTACAACCAAGAACGGGATTGGTTGGTAAACTCTTGTGCTCCTGATTGGTTGGCCCTTCGATTCGATCAGGGCATATAAGCGCAAGGGCTTTAGTGCCCAAGTGTTGATTCTTGTTAAGCTCGGGCATTACAGTAAGCCGGAGAATTCAAACTCAATGTAAATCCAAATTATCATAATTATACCTATGCAATAAATAAGAGTTTACTACCTGAACGTCGGCCTCTACGTCGAAGACCCACAAAAAAAGCTACAATTAAATTCCCAAGTCATGCTCGTTTCACTGGTGCGAATTAGTAAATTTTCTTCTAAATTACAGCAATGTCACGGATGATCGAATAGCCCAATACCACATTAAACTGTACAGAAAACACTGTGCCACTTCTAACACACATAGAACCATTTATTCCATGTGTGCCATAATTACCAAAAATAATTCATGATGGAAGGATGCTATTTTATTTGACTAACAACAAGTTGCAGGTAACCACCGAATTTAGATTTAGCAGTAAAGCTTTAACACTCAGTACGAAATTGCAGTACGAATTCTGACCACTAGCCTAGTGTACACTTTGATTTTAGTTACTCATCACGATAGGATTTTTAAGACAGTGCTTCAACATACAATTGCTTACTAATGTCCGACACGGAAAAAAGAAGCATGATTTTCTGGCATGAATGGTTCGACCCTTTAAAGGAGTGATATCAACACACCAAAACACCCGCCAAGTTAATCGCACCGACTAATAGTTTGAAGGTTAAATGAAAACTAGACCATGCTACTTTCGGTAGCAATGTTCAAGTTATCATTTAACGTCCAAAGTTATATTCAGTATGATTATGTTGGCGAATGTTTTGGTTTGTTGATATCGCTCCATTGAAGGGCCAAACCATTCTGAACTTTGCGGTCCCTTTAACAGATTTGGTTTTTGATATATCACTTTTTTTAATTGAGCATTAGGCTCAACTGCACTAGCCTGCAAATTTGTAATAATGTGCCACGTCAAGTACAGCTTGAGTGGCCATTTTTCCAATATTTTAATTTCGTAACACTACTTTTAGAGGCCGAACCATTCTCAACTTAGTCGCCTCTTTATCAGTTTTTGTTTTAATTTTTTTAATTTCTCCAGTTCATATCACTCCTTTGTGAGGCTGAACCAGTCTCAACTTGGTAGCCTCTTTACCAGTTTTTGGCTTTATTTTGATAATTTGTTTTGTTTTTCGTGAACTGGACGTAGACACAATTCTTTGGCAACGTTGTTTAGATTTGTGATGGCACACTAATAGTAGTCTTGATACGCACATCTGCATACATGTCATTGTCAGAACTTTGGCCATCCAGAGACGATGCCTGTAATACAAACAATGGTTATAACAATACTTTCGTACTTACGCGCCCTCCCATGCCATTCCCGTTACACCCCCAGGCTTCAAACCATAAAAGGTACGCAGTTTGTATTGTACTGCAGCCATTCATCCAATTTCGTAGCTGGAGGCCTTCCCATTATCTCGATATCGATGAATAATCACCCTAAGGAAATTAACATGGGGATGAGCGGACTACAAGTAGCTAGCTAGCTAGTAGCACATTTGCAACGTTATTGAGGGTCAGATTTTGCATTGAAAGCTGCTTAGGTGACATTCCTTCACGAGTTAATTTTTGTCAAGTGGGTCATTGCTCTCCATTTCACCACAGTTTAAGCTTTTGTACCGCATTATTATTTTTTCCCCAAGTACCTGAAATGTGCCAAATTATGCTTCAGAATATTAGACAATTATGCTATGGCATTTGAATGGATGTCATGTTTGTTGCCTAACTTGCCGCGACACACTAACGTGTGTCTAGATATCCAGAATTTACGGCATTTTTCATGTTTTTGAAGAACTTTCCAGGTCTGGAATTTCATTTGTATTTCCTAGATATTTCCCAGTTTTGAAGGACTGGTACAACCCCCTGAATCCCAACCAGGAAGGGACGGGATGAGACAACAAAAAAAGGAGTAAAAAAGAGGCAACAAAACCGACAGCAACGTACGAGGTAAGAGGTCAAACACGCACTTGGAAAATATTTCATGTCGTCCCAGTAATAGGTGAAAAATACCTTAATTGTACACTGTAGTAACTTAGTACTTTGTGTGCAATTTTTTCGGTAACCCCGTTACCAGGTTAATAGAGAATTTTCCATACATGGTTTTCCAATCGGTCCGTAGAGCTCTTGGCTGAAATCAGCGAAAGGAGCAATGGAGAGATTCACTCTACTCAAGGCAGACTGGGTAGCGAAAGAAGAAGGAACCCTGGTACACAAAGTACGTAAGTGTCTGCTGTAGAACGAGAGGAAGTGGGTCATTCAAGACAATGCTTTTGAAGAAGTGATAGGAACATGGTTAAGAGTTGTCCAACCGGAAAAGAGTAGCAAATGCCAGGGAATGTCATTTCTGTTTCAAGTGTGAAGCACACTACCCAATATATTAACCAACTGATGTAACAATTGCTGGCTAGCCAGTGCTTCACCCATAAGCCTCAAGGAGTCGTGACCAGTAAGACTTGTCTGTAATAATTAGCCACGGATTTTTGCAGCCAACTATGCTGTTGGTAAATATCACGAAGTGTCCTTTTGCCGTGTATGTGCTGCATTGAGTATCAAATACATGCTTTACTGTAGTGGCAAAAGCCCATCACTTCAGCAGTTCGGAGATCTATTCTGGCATTTTTTCTGCATTACCTCGACACCCTCTGATGATCAGAAGTCTCCCATTTTGATTCCCGGGTCTGTGCCTCCACTTACTAGACTTCTTGCATCTTCTAGAAAAGATGTCTAGCAATATTCAAAGACAACCCAAAGACGAGACAAGACAATTCAAAAACAAGATTTTCGAACGAAATTCACAACTTGTACGTATACGTACGTGCAATTGTGTACGTTGCCCCATAAGCTATGTGATTTTCGCGCAATTGTTCATGACAATGATAAAGTTCATTTTGGAATCGAATGAAATGCTCTCCAAAGTAGTATTTCTGTTCATCTTGACCATCTTTTAGTTCAGAAGCCAACTTGACACGAGGTCACTTTGTGCCAAAGAACTCAACTTCTAAGGTTTCTGTTTTATTTTCTGAGCTTGTTTCATTACGTCGATGTTGATTATGACTGTTCGCAGCTCCAAACTTATCTGCCAGGTGTGTGTGCGCATCAACAAACATCCACGAGTCCACTGAGATAATGAGTGGCAAGCCCAGTGACATCATTAGTTTGCTTTAGATGACAATGCTACAAGAAATTAATCAATTAAAAAAAAAAAAACCTAGACACAAAAGAAATCGGAACTTCAAGCTGCTCGTTTTTACCTGATATCTCAGCTGGCTGGACCACGACCTCCCTTGGCGGAGGCCTCGATCCAGATGTAGTAGCTCTTGCTCGACTTCGCGGCGACGCAGATGTAGAGTATGGTGCACGTATCTGACGAACACGTCGCCCTGTTAATGTTCTCTAAAAAAATAATAAATACTAGATTTATTGCCCAAGACAATTAACACATGATAAACATTTTCTACTTCGTTTTGGTGGTTTCAAAAAACGGAGAAATGGGGGAAAAACGAAAAAGAAATAAAAAATAAGAATATACCGCAGACAAGCCACAGATAATGGTAACCTAGGCCTAAAGATGCCAACACAGCTCAAAAGTGACTTTGATCCTAGCAGTGAATTAAAGAAAACAAGATGGGGGGGGGGGGGGGGAATTGAGGCTTAATGGCGCGTTGACAGCTTGGTCATTAGCGCCAACCTCAATCACAGTGCAGTGGTCCGGGTTGCCACCGCATCACACATTACAGATATTATCCAAACCCCTAATCTAAATCTTGTCATACATAAACAAGATAGCCGAGGAGTAGTAGTCAAGAGTGCAGTTATGTAACAACTGAATCCACATCAAGTAAACTGATTGGAATTAATATTACCTACATAGTTAGTAGGCTACTCCTCCAATAGGATATTCCACAATTTGAATGCAGCCGGTCAGAACCAGTGACAGCATATATTCTCCCAGAATTCTCCCCCATGCTCCATCAAGGAAAAAATGGTCGTTTATTTTTTAACCCTATAATTTCAGAAAGTTAAAATTCTTTCCAGCAATTATATTTTCCCATTCAATTAACAACAGGCTTAGTAGTGCGTACTATAGCAATACAACAACGGCTGATTTAAAATCTGAATCGCTGTTTAATTCACCAAGATCAACACATCAATTGTGAGTTTTCATTTGCTCTGAAAATTAGGCAGTTAGTACCCTAAACTCAGAAAAGTTGTTCTCAATATTTCAAAGTTCTAAATATACCTATGATAACTCAACATCGACATTAACATACCTGCCTCGTAATGGTACTTAAAACTTGGGATTATTCCGTTAAGCGGCTGCACACCCCTTGGCACAAATTTATTACTATGACTAGCAAATAAACTGAGGAACAGACCATAGTGGGTGGATTTACGTAAAGCTGGTGCATCAAACATGTAAGAACACTGTGTCAATACCATCACATCTGCAAAAAACAGTATGTGATAGGACAAGTGTTTTGAAAGTTTTCATGCACTGGTGATGCGTTGGTCTTATCACGTAGCGATCTTTTCATTGCATTGATCTTTTCATGCAGTGGTCTTTTAAACATTATCATGCATGGTAATGACCCCAGGGTATACGTTCTGTCACTGTCGGCAACACCGTCTACAAGATGTGTCTTTACATCTACTTGGGTTTTCAAACCAATTACTGTTGTAGGGTAATAAAAGGAAGAGACATTGTCATTGAAGAGACATTGTTTTCATTACATACCTCTAACCCCAGTGTTTCAACCTACTGACGTGACTCTTCCACCGACGGAAAGGTATCGTTGAAACTACATATTAAAATAACTTTAACTTTAACTTTAATTAATTGGCATTAAATCGCCCCTTCCGGCATTACAAAATGCAATACAAAACAAAACATAGCAACAAAACACAATACCATAGGCTAACAAAAACCGTCAACAACAATCACTAAAGGGAAAAAAATATAATAAAAAAAAAAAAAAATACAATGGACAGTACGCTTATTCAAAGAAGTATACAAGTTGTGGTGCTTCAGCGAAGTGCTTATCAAAAGCATTTTTGAAGGCGTTGGTGCTTGAGGTAAGTACAACGGCCTCCAGGAGGGCGTTCCAAATGGGAACAATCCGGGCAAAGAAGGTGTGACGCGCCCACTCGTGTTGATGGTAATTGACAGCGAGTTTCAGCGGATGACCGCGCGTTTGTGCCCGGGTATTGATCTGGAAGTGGGAGCGAAGAACTGGCCCTCCGTAGCCCTGTTGCAAAATCTTGTAAAGGGTGATAGTGGCACCACGAACAAATCTCCACCATAGTGAAGGCAGTTTAAGAGTATGCAGGCGTCTCTGATACGGGATACCTGCTAAGTTTGAGACACACTTGGTGGCACGTCTTTGCACACGCTCGAGCGCACGGAGATCCTTTTTATAGAATGGGCGCCACAGATCCGTGGCATATTCGAGGATAGGCCGGACGAGGGCAAGGAACAGTTTCATATAAGCATCCGGATGGCGCGAAGAAATAGTGCGGCTGATCATGAGGGAGACAGTGTTGGCCTTTTTGATGGTAGAGGCCACATGATCCGAAAAATTGAGGTTGCTATCGATGGTAACCCCCAGGTCCGTAGTTTGATTTACGGAAGGAAGCTGGGATGTTCCCCAAAAGTAGTCCCTTTCGGGGTTGCACCTTCCCAAATGCATCACAACCGTTTTCTCGGGGTGCATTGAGAGTTTCCAGGTAGCGCACCATTCAAACATCTTGTTTAAATCGTGCTGAAGATTAGTGAATTCATTCCCAGTGCTGAGAATAGCACGAGTTTTGGAATCGTCAGCAAACATGTTCGCGAAACAAGACGAGGAGTTTCCGAAGTCATTAAAATAAAGCAGAAACAGTAGTGGTCCCAAGACCGAACCCTGTATAGTACCGCTGGTAAGAGGTATAGCTCTCGAATGATGCCCATTAACCGCCACAAACTGTGTCCTATTGGTTAACCATTGTTCGATCCAGGACAGGATTGGTCCCACAATACCATACCGCCTCAATTTGTGAATAAGTAGGGGATGGTAGACTCTATCAAATGCCTTAATACAATCCATGTAGATAGCGTCAACTGGGACATTGTTGCCAAGAGCGATAAAGACGTCAGAATAAAATTCGAGAAGATTGGTAACAGTAGACTGATTCGGTCGGAAACCATGTTGCCCGTCATTCAGTAGACCTTCGCTAGTCGTATAGGTGAAAATGTGCTGGTAGATAATTGACTCGAGCACTTTACCCAGATGCGCGGTGACACTAATTGGACGATAATTGCTAGGATCATGCCTGGAGCCCTTCTTGAAAAGAGGCGTAATTATCGCAGTGCGCCATTCCTGTGGGACGAAGCCTGTGTCTACAAAGTTTTGGAACATCTTGATAAGAAAAGGAATCCGTTTATCTTGGTGATGCACAAGGAACCTGGAGGGGATGCCATCAGGACCAGTTGCAAAAGATGGTTTGAGCCTTCTAAATGCAGAGATCACCGTACTGGCATTAACGATAAGAGGGGGAATACACTTGTTATGCATGGGCAGCACAGGAAGGCTCACGGCAGAAGCATCAAGAGTGAGAAAATTTCGGCAAACGTGTCACAGAGCAAGTTTGCCATTTCACCAGGTTCAGATTTCAACTGCAGTTCCGAGTCGCGCAGGGGACCAATACTGGGGGCAGATTTCTGTGCAGATTTAGCGTACTGGAAAAATGGCTTAGGTGAATTCTTAGCAGCGGCTGCCATGCGCGACTCGAAGTTGCCTTTTTCCCAGCGCAGTCTATTCTTGAGATTTTTATTCAACTCGTCATGGTGAGAAAGGTAAAGGGGGTTCCCAGAAAGCCTATACTGTGACCACAGCCTATTTCGACGCTTTAAGGCCTTGAAAGTCAAAGGGGTGAGCCACTTTGGGGAGCAAGAATGGGGGGCAAGGCGAGTGTAGCTGCTCTTTTGCAGATAATCGAGAGTCTCAGTGGTGAAGCCATCCCACATGGTGTCCACATCAGAATGTGAGGTGTAAGTTGGCAAGATGTGTTGAGTGTAATTAAAACGTGTATTGGCTTTACAAATAGCGGGACGATAAAACGACAGACGCACCAGAAGAATATCGTGATCGCTGAGCCCAAGTTTTCCAATGTGATCTATGGACTCGACCAAATCGGGATCAGAGCAAAGCACGAGGTCCAGCATGGAGTCACCCCTGGTAGGCCTACACACAAGCTGAGAAAGGTTTTTGGCGAGCATACATTCCAGAAAGGGTTCTCCCTCAGGATCAGTCGTGAGAGCCTCCCAATTTATGCCGCGAAAGTTGAAATCGCCCGTGATGAAGATATTACCCTTTGGCAACAGATCGAGGAGGTCAAACATCTTTTGATTGTTGGCTATGGTCGAATTAGGCGATCTGTACACAGTGCCAAACACGAAAGGATGGGTACCAATTTTAAGGGTAATCCATGAAGAGCTTTCGAAATCTTGCTCAGTCAGAACCGTGGACACGGACAGAGTGTTCTTGGCATAGATAGCGGTGCCTCCAATGTGATGCAGCTGTTTGTCATTACGAGCAACCAGTTCATAGCCCGGGAAGGCTGGTGGGCAGAAAGTGGCGGAGAACCATGTCTCAGTGACAGCGAAGAGATCAGGATGGTAAATGGAAAGCAGGGCAACGGTTTCGTCATACTTATTTCCTAGCGAGCGAGCATTGGCGTATAGAATGACGACATTTTGGCCAGCTGGGCGGTAGCGTTTCGTACTATTATTCGTCGGAACTTTGTTGGTGGTAGGTCCTTGCGAGTGAAAGTTGTCAATAGGATTGGTAGTATGAGAGTGGCAAGGGGGAACACAGCTGTTAGCAGGGGGAGGGGGGCAGGGAACAAGATTGACAGCGCAGGCAGGGGATGCTAACGTCCTGCCCATTTCCCGTTTTTTGAGGACGAGGGACGATTTAAGGTTTTGGCATTGGATATTGGTAGTCTTCCTTTACATGGCTTGTTGAGAGTACCCTCCGGCAAGCCTTAGCACAAACATAAACGTAGAACGGTCCCTTTTCTTAACACAAAAAATATCCTTGACCAACCAATAAAGACACAGAAAAGTTAAACAGCACACCACATCTGTCAGAAGCTTGGTTGACCAACCATTAGATAGTAGTCACCCCATCATGCTTTCCAAGCCTCGACACGAGTGGAGATTCTGGTAGGACGACATCGGTTTGCATCCAGGCTTCAGGACAACAACGACTGGTTGTGCCGTGCTTGTTCAAAGCATGCATGACCCATGTCTTTATTAGAGTGACTTTGCCTAGTACGGACGTGTTGTAGATTAGCTAGGCTATGTCATTGAGTTAATGTAAGTACCAAATGTTGTCAAAGCAATTAGTGGCCAGTAACATTCACTGCCACTTTGCCCGTCTGCTGCAAATGACAGCCAGTGCTACTTTGTTCTACTGTGACGTCCAGATAATTATGTCCCCTGGACGTATTTCCTAATCAGCTAGCTAGTTTAAAAAGTTTATCCCACGGTTTAACGTGATGTGGGAAACACACTAAGGTAACATTACACTAGTAACACGTTAGAAAAGCTAGCTCCTGCAGTAGGCTATTTACCCTTGTCTAAGTTCTGCAGTGATGATGCTGTAGTGACGGGAAGAGAAAGCAGTCTGGATATCATAGTTCTGTCTGGTGTTGTTTCTGTAACACACACAGGTGACCGGCCAGTCAGTTGCATTAATCTTTAACATTCATTTTCCCTATTGTAGATGCCTACACTACGGCAACGTAAACTATGGTGGCACATTTCGACACGTCTGTCGATTAAGATCGCTAGATGAAGACGAGGAGAGTTCAGCCCACTGTTGGTACGGTTTGTTGCAACTCTGTTATGTATGGCAATCCTATCAGCCTGCTCACGAACTGTAATGGTTCGCACCATTTCTAAACATGAACTACACTCCCATTTCGTAACAGCTGGAAAGACGAAACGAAAAATTATTTCTTTCAGTAATAGCTGATAAAGTTGTGATTAATTTTAAGCAGCAGACTTCTGATACAATGAACCTCCAAACGAGCATTTCTTCCTATAGAAATAAAACTTTGAACTACCTTGGTTAGCCACCTTCCGTCAATATGGCGGAAATGCTTTCAGCTCCGACGCTTAATTACAGTAGAACCTCGATCAATCTTCTCCAATTTCAGTCACCAGTTACCATTTGATGAATGAAAATTAACAACTAGAGACTTGCCTTAAAGGTAATACTCGTCAAAAGGGCAGATAGCAATAGAGATGTCCAGGAACCACTATAAGCTAGATGAACACTTTAGTTATGCAAGTTTTTTTTCTGCCAGGGGTTAAAAAAATTATACAATTTCATAAGCGCCACCCTTCATGAATGTGAATTGTGTGGCACTCGCCATTTGGCAAGCAGACATTAAAATGCACTCGCCATTGACCATTACCTCCTCGCCATGTAGAAACAATTTCAGCAGTTATCCTGCTACATAATGCTTAAATATTGTTTGCATTAATCTAACTCTCCAATACTTGGTTGGGGAGCCCTTGCAATTATACACGCAACGCCGCAAACCGCTTCTTCTATCTAATACGGTTCCCGAGATACGACTATTTTAGTGTTGGGGTTTATTAGTCAGTCGCCATTTGGCCAGTAGCTCTAAAATCCAAGTCGCCAATTGCAGAATTTTTCTCGCCATTTGGCGAGTGGCGACCGACATTGGTGAAGGTTGATAAGCGCGTAAACTTGAAAGGCCATGAATCATGCAAGATGTCTTTTGGCTACAAGTTACGAAAATAGAAATGGCGAGTACTTTATAAGGTATACTTTTAATGTGTGTCAGAGTGAGGAGCTCACCTAGCTCGTCCCTTCCCACTCATCTGGCCTCCCCTCAGCCTCCCATCAATGCTGCGCCACCTGGTTGTATAATACCTTCGAGACACATCTCTCCAATGTACTAAGTCGTACCCTCGGGGCGCATCCATCTGTGTGGTCTAGTTCTACATATTTTGAAAAGGAGCAAGCGTGAATGTGCATGTTGTGTATGTTTGAGTACACCGTGGTGTCAAGCAGGCGTACACTAGGCCAGTCACGTGAGCTTGACATGGAAGCTTGATTTTTTTTAGCCCAGCTGCGACTGGCAATTTCGATTTCTAAATTTTGGTTTTTTTTAATCTACTTTGCAGCGTTGTAACGCTGTGTCCAACCTTGAGGCGATGGGCGTTCAACACGTGGAGAAAGGAGAGCGTAAGCATTTCCCATTCAGCCTTCTACCAACGCCCATGCGCGCAGCAGTCAGTACATACAGCAGAGACTCGAGAACATGGCAGCTCTCAGTGCGTGTAACTGTAATGTCTTTCCGAAAGTAAACTAATTTGATGAACGTTGGCAGATCTCCAGACCCCCAGCTTGTCTAGGAAGGGACGGTCAGGGTCAGACCGCCTCGCCGTAGCAAGTGGTGACTGCCACTGGATTGATATTTGAGAGTTGACCTCATCCCGTCCGAATGTAACTGGGACCGTAGATTCAAATAATCAAGCTTACATATGCAAATCAAATAGGCATCTTTTTGGAGAGAAGGATTTAGTGTTTAAAAATTAAATTACAGGTCTGCAGAAAGTTAGGTAACCAGGTAACAAGGTTACTGGTAGCCTACAGCAGGGCACAAAATGTCACCGGGACGGCAACAAGTTTTCCCCTTGCTTTTTCCTTACTGTTTACCCAACAGTAACAGTGTAACTGGTGTTAACATCAACTAGGTAGCTAGTGTGCTGTATAGTTCAGAACTAAACCCAACGGGCTTTCTTTAGTGAAGCGAGAAAAGTACTTCACGCAGAAAAGTTAACACGTAACTCTAACGCAATAAGTCACAGTCCATTCCAGTCTCAGGTCCCGGTGACGGAATCCAGTTTATAAATACTCAGGTCCCGGTGAATTCGTTGAAAACTAGGCCTTCAGCTTGTTAAAGTGAACCTAACCAGGGTAACCTAACCTAACCAAACCTAACTAAAACTAATATAAGTTTGCCTAAAAACTACGCTTTTTTTTGTTTGCCGGGATCTACACACACAGAACTCCGGTCCTGGCAACGCGTCCAAATAGGCTTGAAACAGTTGCGTCCCAACCGGGACTAGAGACACTGCGTAAAAATAAACGCAGTGTCTCTAGTCCCGGTTGGGCTGTAACTGTTTCAAGCTATTTGGACGCGTTGCCGGGACCAGAGTTCTGCGTGTGTGGATCCCGGCAAACAAAAAAACCGTAGTTTTTAGGCAAACTTATATTAGTTTTGGTTAGGATTAGTTAGTTTAGGTTAGGTTACGTTGGTTAGGTTCACTTTAACACGCTGAAGGCCTAGTTTTCAACGAATTCACCGGGACCTGAGTCGTTATAAACTGGATCCCGTCACCGGGACCTGAGACACAGCCAAAAATAAATCATCGACGGAGAAGTTTATCACCGCTGGCCGGGTACTCGTCTTACCGCATGTACCAGCTGTGTACCCAGCTCCTCTAACTCTAAATGAGAAGTCATCGTTTCAGTTGTCACAAGAAAAGCAACTAAAACAATGCAATAGTTCAAACCAGAATTAAAGCAACAATCCGGCCTAATTGCATAAGATGACGTAACTTTTAAGTTAACTTCCAATAGCAATAAGCCAACAGATTAAGAGAGAATAAACAACGCTTTCTGTAGCGAAGTTGCGTCAACCGATAAGTTATAGTTTTGGTTGAAATTTTAAACAAAATTCGTTTACGGCACATTTATAATTTATATATGCAACACGTCAGTGCTCAACCTCTTTCACTTACCGTAGTCATTATAAGTCCAGAATAATATAAATCTTGGGAAGAATTAAATGAATTTTATTTACACCCGACTTCCTGACCAACTTTTAACTTAAGCAGTGACCTAGTAAACCGCCATTCGTTTTATACGAAAGGGAGTACGCCACTTCCCGGTTGAAAACGGCGCACGAAAACGAAAACAATTTCTAAAATTTTTATTTATCTAAGTAGTAAGCTGCTTAAACTTACGAAGAATAAAAATTAAAGAATTAAAAGACAAAAAAAAATGTTCGCGACTATATTTTATTTTGAAGAACTCGAATAAAAATTATTGCAAATTCCCGTTTTCGTGCAGGAGGTTGCGTTTCGTTTTCCAACTATCATCAACACACAACATGGCGTCGCCCATGAGACGAGTTTTTAGACCTTTTAAATTTACTCGTTTAGAACCAAGTTTACAAAAAGCCGAAGTTTCCAAACAGCTCTTATCAAGAAACGCGCTATTCGGCATTCATATCTCACGTTCACATTCAAATAATTTGTTCAGAAAGTCAAACTGCTACAAACTTGCAGGATGTTTGATCGTCGGGTCAGCGGGTTTAGTTGGATTCGCAGCGAAGCGGTATTTGCTCCGCGATGATGCATATCTGGGCGAACGGCCAATTTGTCGGGTATTAGTTTCTCAATTTTTACCTCAAGTTGAGGCCGCCAAAGTCATTGACGAAACGGGTGATGCCGTTGGAGGAGAATCAGAACAAAATTTGAGCAGGTCACAGAAGTTCAACTTCATTGCCGATGTCGTCGAAAAAACAGCCCCTGCTGTGGTGTACATTGAAATTCAGGGCAGGTAAGCTATGTGCATGTGAAAATAATATTAAAAAAGGTAATAAATTGATTGGAATTAGGATGACGGCCACATGTTGAAGAATCTTTCAGTGTTGACTGTCCGTGGGTGATGTGGTTCATACGTACTATAAGTGTAAAAAGGAAAACTTGTGTCTCGTTCTTGAATAACTTGCTTTTATATTATTATTTTAATTAGCACCACAAAAAAGTGATTTGAAAAGTAAAAAGTTTTTGTGTGGGCTAATTTGTAATTCAGAAAGTCTAGTACCGGTAACGTGGTTACTTCCGATGGGTGGGCCAAACTTGGTTAGTTGGACTATCCCGAGTCAGAGCTGTTTTCTTGCACAATTTCTATTGTGCCTAAAAACAAGACATTTTGAAGCATAGTGTTGGCCTGCGTCTGAAAGCTTCGGTGGCTTTCGACATGTATGGGGAGGCCTTGCTGGGTGACCTGATAACACTCCAGGGTTCACATATTATTGACATGACAAAACGGCAATTTTAATGCTGGACCTGTTTACAAGCGATTTGCAACCAAGTGGTCAGGCGGAAGACTTGACATCACCAGTGGTGCCTAATAGGTGGCGGGAGAAGCAGGGCACGGTCATGCTAGGCATGTATTGTCACAAGCCCCCCCTTCCCTTCCCGTTCCTCATTGAGGGTCCACCTGCATTGCTGTTACATGTAAAGGTTACATGTAAAGTTCAAATTCAAAAAGTAAAACGATTAGTGCATGCAAGATCCCTACTTTGGTTGAAAAACATTTGAATTTACACCTGCAATGTGTACTACGATATCTGAAGAGTTTCACAGTTGCCCCTTTAAGGTGCATCTTAGTTCGTTGAAGTATGGCCCACATGGTTATGAAAACCCGTGGTTTTTAGTCTTCTGTACAGCCAAAATGGCTGGGAAGACTTTAGCAACAACTTTGTCCGTCCATCGTTTTTTCAACTACGGAATGGTACCAGATAGAGAAAAACTGTTTTCACCATTAGATTCAGCATCCAGAAATTAATGAAAATGAATAAAATAAAACGAAGTATAAAACGGAAGTGCCCGAAAGTTGCAGAAGTGTACAGAAAACCGGTTGGGACTAGATAGTCACTGCAGCCAGCCACTTGTTTCCTTCTTTGAATAACGATACCGGTAATTCAGTCAAGTTACTTTGGCCTGTGGTTATTCGTCTGTGTTATCTTCTAAATTAAGTGGATTGGGGTGAAACCTTTTCCAGCCAGCCTCTATCTTGTTAGCACAACAAAAGTGACAATACTCCCAAAAACCGATAAACGGCGTAGACAGTGATAATAGGCTATTCACTATTCAGGCATCTTAAAATAAAAGAAACACTTTTATTACCTTCAAGAACGTTGCAACAACAGTTCACTTAAATTTTCGAGGAAGAAAACACCGTTCCTCCTCTTCAGAAGTCCACACTACAGCAGAGAACGTTCGTTTGAAGGACGCACACTCCATATTGCTCTTTAAATTTTCGTGCACGTGCCACCGACCACTGATCTCTACATTATTCACTAGAGAGCTGCTGGACGGTTACTGTCAACTTCCACTTCGTGTCAAGCTTGGCAATCAGAGGCAATGGAACAAGGTCCTCAATTTGGTCGTGGGAAGGCCCAGTAAGGTCACGAGATGCACCCGTTGATGAGATATTGCGAGGTATTCAAGTGCCCGGAGGTGTGCTCCTTGTTTAGTGTTGGAGTGGAGGAGCACTGAAGCTTGGTCCCAAGCAATATTTTGGTGGGTCTTGCGATGGTGTTGGGCAATATCATTCAATTTTTTCCCTCGTCGGGTGTCTCCGACGTCTTCCTTAAGTCGCATTTCCAGACAGCGTTTCGTTTCTCCAATGTAAGTGGCGTTACAGTCCAGGCACGACACCTGGTAGACCACTTTATGGCGATTGCACAACTCAGGTTGTGGTAAGCTCACTTGATCAACCGGAATCACGGATGGGGTGCACATTTCTTTGACTTGCTTCGGGCTGGGTAGCGGTGGATGGCACAGGGGGGAGGGGGGTATCGGAGGAAGGCGGTAAATCAGCAGCAGGTTTGGAGCGCAGCTCTGTGCCGTGCCGTGTTTGGAGTGTAAAGCCACTTAAATTGGAGAAACGAAACTCCGTCTGGAATTGCGACTTAGGAACACGTGGGAGACACCCGACGTAGGAAAAATTGAATGGTATTGCCTAACACCATCGCAGGACCACCACAATATTGGTTTGGACTAAGCTTCAGTGCTCCTCCACACTGACATTTTTTTCACAGGGTAATGTTTCCTACACTCACCACGTAAATGACTCCCTCCCCCTTCACTGCAGTCTGCTGACTCGAGATAAACCTAAAAACTTGAATAAAACATTGCTTTCTTATTGTAAAAGATTTTTTCAGTTTTTTATTTATTTTCAGTTGATTCTTTTTCTTCAAACTTAATTACTTCTTTCTTCATTGTACTAAAATATGTATCTTTACAGGCATCCTATGTTTGGCCACAATGTCACATTGTCAAATGGTTCTGGCTTTATTGTTCAAGAAGATGGACTCATCTTGACAAATGCTCACGTAGTTGCCAACAAAAACGTGGTGATGGTGAAATTATATGATGGACGTGTTTTTAACGGAGCCGTTGAAGATGTTGATGCTATATCTGATTTAGCAACTATCAGGATAAAATGTGTAGGTGTTTTTTATTATTTTTATTTTTCATCCTTAATTAGTGTCTCGTAATGAGAAATTTCCACTGTTCCAGTTCTTAAGTCAGTAAATTGGAAAAAAAACCATCAGCGAAAATCAAACACTAAACGTTTCATTCAAGTAGTGTGACTCGGATTCCAACTGGAGAACCAACCCATCAGCAGGTTGCTGTCTTACTGCTTTTACCGATATAGCCGCTTGTCCAGTGTCCACTGCCTTAAACATAACTCATTAAACCCATCATTAAGGTCGCAGTCATGACCAGGCCTACATTCGATCGTACGTGCTCGGTCAATGGCAATGGAGAGGGAATACAAATCAATATACACTCGTAAGAGTATGCATAAACAAAAATCACTGTTGAAAAGACGAACCATCATACTTTGAATGTTCGAAAAATTCCAAGACGCAAAATCATGCTCGAATTCAAAATAATCGAATCCTACCATTTTCCGAACTTTTGCAATCCAGCATGAAATATCCCGAGGTTCAGTGCTTGTGAATCTGCAAGGCCCCTCGAACCCTTCAGTCCAGCATCTCATCAGCAGAACACTGAGCGAACGCCTTACAAAAAAGTGCATAGTGAGAAGCAGCGGGTACCACCTCGTAAGTACGGGAGGCTACGTGCCAGAGTCGCGTCGTAGTCGTCTGCTATTTCCACAACGATCGATGCACGTCAGACTTCGTAAATAATGTAAATCTTGTAAATAAGCTTTTTGTGGTGGCCTGATAAGGACAGGAGGATTATAATTTCTCCATCTTTGTCAATGCAGCCTGTCGAAAATTCTCAAATCGGTAGGATTTGTTTGTTTTGAATTTGAGCGTTATTTCGTGTCTTGGAAAAGTCACTGTAAACTGGAAATGAACTATTTTATTTTTCCTGATGGCTTATTGCTAAGAATCCAAACATAATAACCATATTGCAGAAACAAAATAAGGCCAGCAGGTACATTCAACAATCCAACTTGAAATAAGAGTTTAACAATGGCCAATTAAAGGAATACTAAACCCTCCAACAATGAATTTTTTTATAGATAGTTTAGATACTGGGATCAATTGGTAAAAATTGTCCTAGGCCATGGTGTCAACCATTCAGTTGAATGGAGCCCCACACAAGCAGAAGTTTCTGCTATTTCGCTTCTGAAACCGTATTCATTTCGCCCTTGTCAATGTTAACATCATTCGACGTCAATAGGTGTCATTGTTTAAGCCGTATGAATTTTTAAAGCACCTGATTTAAGCAGACGATGCACAAGCTCTGGAGAAAATCCCATTTGAACCACGAGTCGTGACGTCACAACTTTTAGGTGAGGATGTGCCGATTATCGGTTTCACATTGGTATCACCAGTTATCGGAGGCAATTCCGATATATCGGTACCGCCGATGTCCACCTCCGATGTGCCGATACACTGTATGGGTCACACATAAGCCGCACTTTTTTCGGCATATACGGAAACGACGATAACTTCGCTAAATATTGACCGATTTTTGACATTCAAATACACCATTTTAACCCTTTTTTCGTCAGCTTTCCAATGGTGCAAACCGCAGGTCATTAGCTCCACTCGTTCTGAAGTTGTATATAAAAAAAACAATTTAACTTACATTTTCCAACAAACATGGCTTGCAAATAGATAAGAAAAACTGCCGCTCGCTGGTATTTTAGGGCTAATATGTCGTAAAATGCTCGTCTATTGATTATCATTTTCACATATTTAGATTTTTACATCTTCACAATTGTGCAGGGAATGTTTGGCTGCCCATACTTTTTTTGTGGGGCAAGATCTGGGAAAAATGGCTGCAGGGAAAAAAGCTTTGTCTACAATTTTTTTAAATTTTCTTTAATATTTTTATGAGGCTATGTTTAATGTAAGTTTTTTTCTTACATTACGTCGGCAACAGAAACTGTATCACACTTTCATTTTTTGCTAAATAATCATTATTTAGTGTTATATCGGCAGTTATCGGCATTCCGTTTTGACAGTAATCGGTATCGGTATATAGGCAAAAAAGCTACATCGGCACATCCCTACTTTTAGGCGCTTTCCATAGCTGTCTGCGTGACCTGCGTGTGCGCCAGAAACAAAACGGCATCACCTGGACTTCATTTCCGGTTAACTTGTTCGCCGCGAAATGCGACGACGTCATGCCGTCGTACATAGTGAAGGAGTATGAAAGTTTTACAAACCACAAAATAAGTTTGTTCAGCTTACCGAATGCAAAAAAAGATGCCACTCGGCTGCGGAAGTGGTTGGATGTTACTGGAAACAGTGGCGTTACAGGTTCAAACTGATAAGGCTGCAACGAATTGACAGCGACAGCGTTGGTTGGTAGACATGTTTGTTTACAAGCAGAGAGTGGTCGCGCGCGCTGCCCGATGGGAAGGGATGCGCTCCCCATTTCCGTTAAATGTTTTGACGTCACGCTGCGTCACAAAACCTCACAGTCGCGAGCTCTTGTCGTGTTACGTTTGGTTGGGTGTCTGAAAAAATGCAGTTTTTAAATTTATTACGACGTAAGTAAAAAGGCAAGCGACTTTTTATAAATTTGAAGGGGCTTTTAACTATCAATAAAAAAATTGGAAAAGTATGGGTTTAGTAATCCTTTAACTTTTAGTTTTCACTTTATCCGAAAATCCTCACCTTTATTTTAGCTTATCGTGAGATATATGCTCATTCAATGCCCACAGTTTAACCAAGTTTCGCGCTACCCACAGTCTGCCCTCAGGCACTATCGTGTGAGCGATCCCAGCGTTATTCTGCTGTTCGTCACTTTTTTCGTGGGCAGGCACGCGTATGGACATGCCTCTTGGTTGTTCAATTAGTTTACTTGTGTCTTTGTGCAAGGCCGTTATTTCGTAAGATGGGTAAACCAGTGCTTTACGGCACTTGCAGACATCGACTCACCCCTGAAGATCGACATCCTGAATGCAAAAGATGCCGTGATTGTGATTTTACCGAGAATCCGTGTGAAATCTGTCAATCGCACACGGCCGACGAAATCAAGGGATTTCGCCTTTCTTGGAGGAAGTTGGACCAGACAGAAGCTCGCACACGGAGGATACTTGAAGAAGGGGGCAAATCTGGCTCCCTCGACAACAAATTATTGCGGGAAGGATTAGACGAAGACGACTTCTTACCCGTTAGTTATGAATCGGAAATTCAGCGGCAGTGGTTTGGCCGCTTCGACCCTGTCTATAACTTTGTCGGTCGTCATCTTATCGGACGCCCAATCAGTTTCCACGTTAGATACTATTAAAGAAATGCAGAACACGATAAAATTCATGTTGGAAGGAATGACTAAATGCATTGCTGGATCTGAGTCCCGGATTGCTGCCAACATCGAAGAAAACTTTGAAGCAAGACTCGCACCATTGGAACGTTTTCTTGTGGAGGACCCAGTGGTCTTCGGCTATCAGCCCTGGGCGGCGGCACGATCGCTACCGCCTGCGCGGCCGAGAACAGGGCGCGTGAGTCGCCGACACTTGACGCCGTCACGTCATCGGTTTTTCTGTCAGGACTGCCGAATTTTGGGGGAAGTCTACTACCACTACCCTTTCCGCAACTGGAAGATGAATTTTTTGCACCACTTAGGAAAGTGACTATACTGCAGCCAGCGAATCCCAGGCAGAAGGCTTCAAGAATACCAGGGGGTTTCCAGGTTCGTCGGAGGAAGTCTACAAACACAAGGCACCTCTCCTCGAACAGATGGGGCAATGGCAATCAGGCTCGCAGGAGGACCAGTCACCAGGAGCCCGGCGGTTGCCAAGCGGGCGGCAGTCACCAAGGGACCGTCAGTCGCCATTGGACCGTACGTCACCAAGGGATCGACAGTTGACAAGGAGGAGCTGCACCTTACCCACTGTTCCTTCATCCTAGTCTACATTAGAGAGGATATCCAGATCAGGCGACAGGAGAGAGAGCAGACAGTTGGAGGAAACTTACTCGAGACATTCGTCGAAACGTTCAAGGAGCCCATCGAGTGAGTCGTCATCTACTAATCGACTAGGAACCGAGAATGCGGCTTACCTGTCAAAAAGGAATCGTTCGAAAGCATTGTGAGACGAGTCCATTTCTATCTTCCCTAGTCATTCTGCCAGTGGGGGGGGTCGTCGGAAACCCAGACGAGCCCCCCCCCCCCCCCCCCACTACATCTTTCGCCAAAATGGAAGACATTCGTCACCCTGTTAGCTTTCTACCGCAATCAGCGATGCTTCACCGCTCTCTCCTTGACGCAGGAGGTCTTCTGAGAGAGGGGGGCAAACCCATCGTCACTGGTAAAGAACTCCCACGGCATGACTCCAGTAAACAGGATTTCTTTTTCGGCACGTCAAACTTTGGCCCGCTGGACCCATCGCCAAAAAAACCAAGGAACTACTGCACCTTCGAGGAAGCTGAATATCTTCACGAGTCTGCATCCATGTAGTACGACTCCTGCCTCCCAAAGCCAGCGATGATTTGTATTCCACTCAAGCAATTCGAAGCGAATGAACGACTATTACGCATAGGAGTTAGAGCAGCGTCTCACGCCGAACTTGTTGCCTCAGCGGCGTTGGCGGCGCTACAGTCTTTTATCAGGACCCCGGTCGACAGCCTGGACCAAGGGATATCGTCCAAGACTGCGCAGACCTTCTAAAACAGGCAATCTCCTTTCAGAAGGAGACCATCGAATGGGGAGTATGATCAACGGTTAACTTAGTCCTGCGAGGACGCGACGCTTACTTTAGCAGAGCGCTGTTGATTCTGAAGGAAACAGCAGGCAAGCTTAGGCTTTTGCCATTTCATAAATCCAACAGATTGTTCAATGGGGAACTCCTTTCGGTCGCCCCGGACCTGAGAGGAAAGGTGAAACCCCCTCCTAAGAAGTACATCCCCCTCAGAAGTACAAGGGACGGTTTCCATACAAAAACTTCAGCCAGGAGCCCTTTCGTGACCCCCAACCGA
The DNA here is from genome assembly GCA_023313725.1 of Lithobius niger. Lineage (NCBI taxonomy): Eukaryota > Metazoa > Arthropoda > Chilopoda > Lithobiomorpha > Lithobiidae > Lithobius > Lithobius niger. The sequence continues at coordinate 4,082 of JAHWFP010157237.1, read as the reverse complement.
CATCGGGGACCCAGGAAACAGAGGGGCCCCTCCAACCAGTGTAACAGGGGCAGAGGAGGCAGGGGCGGCGGGCATTTTAAGGATCACGACCAGACCAAATCGTCGACCGGACCCCAAAGCAAACGAAGAGGCTCAAGAAGTCGGGGTGGACAACTATGACATATCGAGGCCCCAGCCTGCTGTCCTTCACCGACAGGTGGGAGGCAGGGTAAGATTCCACTATCATATGTGGGAATCTGTTACGAATGATCCGTTCGTTCTCTCCCTCATCAGGGAAGGATACAGACCACCGTTTCTGTCAGTACCAAAATTAATTAATTAAACGTCATAGAATCGCTATTTGTTGGAAGAAGTACAAACTCACCTCGCAAAAGGAGCAATTCAGCCGACACCAGGATTCTACAGCCCAGCCAGGGTGATCGCCAAGAAAGGAGGACGAAGGGTCATCTTTAATCTCAGGCTCCTCACCAAACACATTGCGCAAGAGCACTTCAAGATGGAGATGCTCTCGTAGATTCGGAAATCACTGCAGGAAAGGGAGTTCACCACGTCACTGGACCTGGAGGACGCATACCTCCATGTCCCCCTTCAGTGTTCAAATTCTTCCGGTTTGCGGTGCACGGCAGGTCATTCCAGTTCACGGTCCTCTCCTTTGGCCTTTGCACTGCCCCACATTTTCACGTCAATCCTCAAGCCGGTTTTGGGATTTCTCCACCGACGGAAAGTGAAATCTCACGGATATTTAGAAGGCTTGTTGCTCCACGACAAATGCTGCACACGAACACTGTTAGCCAGTTGTTCAGCGATTTGGGACTAGGAGTCAACAAGAAGAAGTCCAGAAGGGCCCCAGCGACAGAATTCCAGTTCTTAGGGGGAGCGTTCCGATGACAGACTCCACGGTCAGACCATCGGAGGACAGGATTGGAGACCTGTAGGTTTCAATCCAGAATATCCACTGGTTCAGAAAGGACAACTGGATAGCGAGGACGTCCTGGGAAACCTCCTGGGATAACAAGATGACCTCCTGAACCAGCTACCACGGCAGGATCTGGGCTGGTGGACTCTACCAGAAAACTTGAGAACAGGAGTCCCAGTACACGCGCCGACTCCTCATCACACCCTCTTCACAGATGTGTTACTCCTAGGTTGGGGAGCCCACATGGGGAACCTGCAGCTGGTTGGAAGATAGTCACCTCAGGAAGCAGAACCTCACATCAACAACTTGGAATTGAGGGCCGTCCACAAGGCCCTGAACGAGTGGACTAGCATTCTTCAGGGAACCCATGTCGGGGTGATGACGGACAACACCACGACAGTGGCCTATATAAAGAGGGGAGGGGGAACGCACTCGAGATCCCTCCACGAAGAAGTGTCGGCGATTTGTGTGCTTTCTCAAGAATTCGACATCACTCTTCGCCCAAGACACATCCCGGGGAAACTGAATGTCCTGGCAGACCAATTGTCCAGACGACTTCAGACAGCCCCAACAGAATAGAGACTGAACCAGAGTGTCTACCAGGCAATCTTCCAGCGGTGGGGAAACCGGTGGTAGACCTGTTTGCCACATTCCAAAACACACAATTGGACCAGTTCGTTTCCCCGTTTCCAGATCAACGTGCGTGGGCATCGGATGCACTGAGCATGAAGTGGGACAGGATATCGGCATACATGTTTTCCCCGGTTCGCTCTGCTGCAAAAAGTTCTGAACAAGTTCGCCACTCGGGAGGACAGTTCATACTGATCGCACCGCTCTGGCCAGCAGCAGCGTGGTATGTGGACCTCCTAGAGCTGTCAAAGGAAGACCCCATCGAGTTGCCACTAAGGGAAGACATCGTGTCATAGCACAACAGAAGAACCCTTCATCCAAACCCCGGGATGCTTCGTCTTCACGCGAAGACTGTGAAGGGGAAACAGGAAGAAACCGGTTTTTCCCCCGGCGTAATTGAGAAACTAGTGCTCTGTCACCGCCAATCCACAATCAAGGTGTATGAGACTAAGTGGAAATGGTGGTTTGAATGGCGTAAGGAAAGGGACTTGGACCCCTGTGACCTAGTGGTCACTGACATCACGGAATTCTTTGTCGGACTATTCGACAAGGAAATTTCAGTTGCAGCCATTAAATGATATCGTTCAGCGATTAACACGGTGCTGGCATTTTATGGCAGACAGGAAATCACGTCAAACCACGTCCTTACTCGTCTCATGCAATGCAGTTCCCGGAATGGAATCTCCCTCTGGTGTTGACACGCCTTTCAGACCCCCCGTATGAGCCGCTTAGGAATGCGTCTCTGCTTCACCTGACCCAGAAGACAATTTTCTTAGTAGCGATGGATACAGCTGCGAGACAGAGCGAACTATGCTTATTCGCCAGGAACAAGCGATACCTACGATTAGCCAAGGACTGGACCACAGTCATGCTTCTATACAACCCTAAATTCCGGGCGAAAACCCAGAAACCGGATGAACTTATGAAACCAGTGGTCATCCAAGCACTAGGACCAGTTGTGGGGAGTGAAGACCTGGAAAGGACTCGATGTCCTATCCGGGCACTAAAGATTTACCTCCATGCCTCTTCCGTCCCGGAAAAGGATGGCGAAGCCGAAACTATTACCCTGTTCTTACCAGTTGACCCAGCGTCGCAACAGGCATCTCGAACAGGCAGACTCCCCAGCAAAAGTCGCGCAATGGATTTGCGCCACAATTAAAAGGGCCTACGAGTCCTCTGAAGACATCCCGGACCACATTAGAGCACACGAACTTTGAGCTTTAGCGGCATCTTGGGCTTTCGCTGCAGGCATCCCAATCCATGAGATAGCGGCCACCTGCTCATGGAAACACAAGTCAGTGTTAATCAGCCATTATTACAGAGAACTCGGTGACACTGCGGGCCTGAGGAACCAAGGGCCCCATGTCCTGGCAGGATCTACAGTTCCAGGGGGCACGCCACCTGGCAAGTAGTGAAAATAAGGTCAATACTCTGTTTGGAATTTTGGAAGGTTTGAACCTTAGCGTCATTTGGGACAGTTTCGTGCTACCGCAGTAGGGTACGGCTCGACCCGCCTCCTTTTGGACAAAGTCAGCTAAAATAAAGGTGAGGATTTTCGAATAAAGTGAAAACGACAATTTTAAACATAAAATTAGATTTTACTATCCTCACCTTACTATACTCACCTTTAGACCTACCCACCCACCGGCCCCGCTCGAGCCCTCTCAGGCACTTGGGCAACGAAAAAAGTGACGAACAGCAGAATAGCGTTGGGATCGCTCTCACGATAATACCTCGGCGCAGACTGTGGGTAGCGCGAAACTCAGTTAAACTGTGGGCATTGAATGAGCATATATCTCACGATAAGCTAAAATAAAGGTGAGTATTTTAGGATAGTAAAAACTAATTTTATGTTTAAAATTATCGTTTTTACATGTTAGAACCAAAACTTTAAAGTTTGACAAGTAGAATACAGTTTACATTTAGCCGTTTAAGAATTCAATATTTGTAAATTCCACACAGCAAGATTCGGCCAGAAAAAAATGTTGTCCAACAAGAATTGCTCTGAATAACGACTACACCTGGCAAGGCCATGCGTAACTCAAAGCGATCAGTAATGCAAACCAACATGCAAAGTTGAACATTAGGGATACAGGATGGCACAGGTGTCTTAGATAATTACGCGTAAAATGTTTGTTTTTTGCAGTGCTTTTGTCAATATTGGGCCCATTTTAACACCCTATTACATGCTTGAAAAGGGCTATGCAATGGCACAAATTTCAACCATCCATTTAAAGGGCAATTACATCCATTTTGACATGCATGTTTGACGTTTCGATCACTTACACAATAACTAAACACAAGAATTGCGGTAAGAATACGTTACTTACGTCCGATATAACAATTTAATTACTGCATCACCAAAACACGACACGGAGATCGCCATTGTTTTACTGGAATGCTCAGAAATTAATGCCGACAGATGTCACTTTTCGATTTCGACTCGCAGCCGATTGAGATAGCTGTATTGACTGTGAGGAGCTCAAGCGTCTGACGGCCTTAGCTGGCCACTACACTGCCAGCCAGCTAAGGCCGT
>JAHWFP010157236.1:0-13845 GCA_023313725.1 Lithobius niger | reverse complement strand
ATGCAAGAATCATTAGCGATACACAAAAATGGGTGAGACAAATGTTGTCTGCAATAATGTAATCTACAATAGGTCCCATGCCTTTTTTACGTATCTAATATAGTTTTGGGGTTTATGGTAATTTTGGGCCGTTCGGCCATTTTTTTTTGGCTAATTTAATACCAACAGACGTCTCAATTTGCCAACACAACTTGCAACTGCTGCTGCGTCGTTTCTAATTTAGGTGTATGACTGCAATTAAGTTCATTCAAAAGGTAGGGATCCCTTCTTTGAAACAAGGGTAATTGAAAGGGTCATCGACTACTAGGGACCGAGCTACGCCCGTTTTACTAAGGGCTTGAATCACTGGTTCAGTGAGATTTTTCACAGTCAACTAGTGTTGTGACGTTCATAATTTAGGTGGATGAAACTAATTAGGTTGATTGGAAAGGTGGGAATGCCTTCTTTGCAACAATGGTATTTGAAAAGGTCTACCACTGTTAATCACCGAGCTACGCCCATTTTTCTATGGGCTGGCATCATAGTCACCGTTAGATTTTTTGCTCATTTACACCATTCAATTGCTACTGAGATATTTCTAATTTAGGTGGATAACTTCAATTAAGTTCATTCGAAAGAAAGGGATGCCTTCTTTCAACACGGGCAACTGAATGGTCCACGACCGTTAGGAACTGAACTACGTCTGTTTTACTAAGGGCTTGTATCACAGGTTCAGTTAGATTTTTGGCTCGTTTTCATCATTCTACTAGTCGTGTGACGTTTCTAATTTAGGTGGATGACTTCAATTAGGTTTTTTCGAAAGGTATGAATGCATTCTTTGCAACAAGGGTAATTAAAAAGGACTACGACTGTTAGCGATCAAGCTACGCCCGTTATACGAAGGGCTGGTATCACAGTAACCGTTAGATTTTTCGCTCATGTTCAACTTCTGTTGTGAGGTATGTAATTTAGCTCAATGACTCAAGTTAGGTTCATTAGAAAGGTGGGAATGCCTTCTTTGTAGCAAGGGTAATCGAAACGGTACACCACTGTTGTGCACCGAGTTACAGCCATTTAACTAGGCTAGCATCACATTCACCATTAGATTTTTCGATCATTTTCAACTTTCAACTGCTGCTGAGATGTTTCTAATTTAGGTGGATGACTCCAATTAGGTTCATTCGAAAGGTTGGAATGCCTTCTTTGCAGCACGGGTAATTGAAAGGGTGTGGCTAACAGTGGTTGACCGTTTCAATTAACAAACCCCCTCCCGTCTTACACAATCAAACAGTGACTGTGAAACAAGCCATCGTAAAAAAGGCGTAGCTCAGTTCCTAACAGTGGTAGGCCCTTAGAACTACCCTTGATGCATAGAGACATTTCCACCTTTCGAATGAACCTAATTGGAGTCATCTACTTAAATTAGCAACGTCACAACACTAGTTGAAAGTTGAAAATGAGTGCAAAAATCTAGCCGTGACTGCAATACCAGTCCTTAGTAAAACGGGCGTAGTGCGGTTCCTAACATTCATAGACCCTTTCAATTACCTTTGTAGCAAAGAAGGCATTCCTACCTTTCGAATTAACTCAATTGGAGTCATCCACTTAATTTAGAAACGTCTCAGCAACAGTTGAAAGTTCAAAATGAGCGAAAAATATAACGGTGAGTGCGATACCAACCCCTAGTAAAACAGGCGTAGCTCGGATCCTTACAGTCGCAGATGCTTTCGATTACCCTTGTTGCAGAAGAAAGCATCCCTACCTTTCGAATCAACTTAATTGGAGTCTTACACATAAATTAGAAACGACGCAACAGCAGTTGAAAGTTGTAAGTTGTCTAATTGTGACATTTGTTGGCAAATGGCCAAAATGCCCACAATGTTTCTCGAAAATCATAAGAGGTATGAAAAAAAGGTATGGGACCTACATTGTAGATTATTTTATTGCAAACAACTTTTATCTCAACCGTTTTTGTGTATCACTAATGATTTTAGCATAGTAGGTGAAATGGCAAAAAATTGAGTACAAATTGGCGCCATCTTTCATGCCAAGTTTTTTTGCGGTGTCACCTACTTGATTACTTTTTTCAGACAACAGCATTTGCGAGGAAAACACTTTTATTTCCAAAAAATGCTAGGTATGCTCCAAAACTGGATGATGTCCGCCAGACTACAACGAAGATGAAAAAAAAAATGGTTAAAATTTACTTCAATACGCGGCCAAGGGCGTCCCATGAGCCTGATGAAGGAAAGTTCAATGGGAGGTCGCCCTCCTGTCGTTTCTCTTCCAGAATCCGAACAAGTTTCCCCATAAAGTGTTCAGGGAGAGTGTTCCAGTTCGTCATGACCCCCTTTGAAAAGAACTGCTGTCAGGTTTGAGTTCTAGAAAACTCATTCTGGAATTTTAACGAGTGTACTCTAGTGTGGGAGAGGCTAGCCTTAAATAAGTCCTTTCAAGTCCTTTTGTAGAGTCGGTTCAACAATGTAAAGGTTTCAAAGAGATCACCTCTGGATCTGCGATTCAACAAGGGTGGAGATACCCAGGATCTTGAGTTGTTGATCGTAGGGTAAGCAAAGGAGAAATAGTATCGATCTAGCTGCATGACGTTGAACAGCTTCGAGTATTTGGCGGTCTTTGATTAAATACGGATTCCACACGCAAGCAGTGTAGTGAAGATGGGGTCTGACACGCAAAGTTTCTACGATAGAACCAAGGGCATAATTAGCCTACTTCGCAGCTGCAATGCACTGCGTACCAAGTTCTAAGTCCTTGGTGAAGGTGAAGGTCCTTGGTTAAGTCCTTGGTGAAGTCCCCCCTCCCAAGGGAACGGATCGACTCAACTAGAGAAATAATTCTGTTGTTGATAGTGTATTGAAATTGTTGTCTGGGGAAGCCAATATGCATTACCTCGCATTTTTTGACGTTGAAGGTAAGCTTGTTGTAATCATCCAGGTATTCAGGTTGTCGAGGTTGGCTTGAAGGGCTTTGCAATCCTCATTGGAACCACCCTCCCGGAAAAGTTTCGCATCATCAGCAAAGAGGTTGCAAAAGTTGGTCAAATTAGTGATCGTATCATTGTAGCTCAGTCAATTAGATCAAATGATCGGAATAATTTATAATAAGCTGATTTTTGGCACATGTGTTCGTAGTGCATCAAGTTTAACATACTAAAAGTCCTCAGCTGTCCGTGTTGAGCTAATGCCGCCATTTTGGAAACATGGCGACCGATGTCGGGTTTTTCAATATATCTCAGGGTAACGGATGCTCGGGCATGAAAATATGTTCAGTCTGAAAATGTAGAGTATGAAATTGTCTAAAAAATGTTCTATTCATTTTTTTCGTAGAATCAATGATTCAGCCAATAAACGGTGTAAAAGAATGTTGACCTAATGCCGCCATCTTGGAAACATGCTCTCGAATTCAGTTTTTGTCAAATCACGTAAATGGCTGCATAAAATATATTTAATCAGAAATTGTAGAGCATGGAATTGTCTACAAAAAAGGTTCTATTGGTTTTTTTTTTTAAACTGAGTCAATGATTCAGTGAATAAATGGTGTCAAAGAGGTGCCCCAATGCACCCAATGTACATTACACTTCATATAGTTGGATGACTTGGGGCCCAAAATTGATGGAATTTGTCACTTTCTATGAAAAGCATGAATGCATATGAAGAGTGTCTGGAAAAAATTGCTATGTTAGCAAGTTCAAAAAACCCTCTGGGAGAGGTGGAGGGGGTGATTTACCCCACCAAAAAAGGCAGTTATACTGATTTTAGTGTTCAAAGTATTCTTGTGAGCCCTCTAATAGCTCGCAATGGATATTATTAGGATTTTCTGAAAGGTGGGGACCTATTCTTTCCATCAATCATGACCAAAATTGTTTAACTCAGATAGGGACTGTCCTACCCCCATTTTAAGGTGAAGAGGTAATGACGTAGCAGCGAAAGAGTTTGATGATTTTCGAATTTAAAGTGCTCTAGCGAGCACTCTAATAGCCTGAAATGGACATGCTTACAATTTGCTGAAAGGTGGAGATCTATTTTTACCATCAATCCTAACCCAAATTGTTTAGCTTAGATAGGAACCAACCTACGCCAACTTAACCGTGACGAGGTAATGGCGTGAAAGCAAAAGCGTTGATTGATTTTCAAATTCAAAGTGCTCTTGTGAGCCCTCTAATAGCCCGAATTGGACATGCCTAGGATATTCTGAAAGATAGGGATCTATTGTTTCCATCAGTGCCAACCGAAATTGTTTTGTTTAGGTACAAACACAAATATGAGCATTCCAATTGTACTATAAAATTTATAATAGCCTCTACACCAATTACAGCTACACCTTAAGATAGGCGTAGGACAGTCCCTATTTAAGTTAACCAATTTAGGTTATAATTGATGGAAAGAATATATCCCCGCCGTTCAGAAAATCCTAAGCATGTCCATTTCGGGCTATTAGAGGGCTTGCAAGAGCACTTTGAATTCGAAAATCAACAAACGCTTTCGCCACTATGTCATTACCTCAGGACAGGCTTGTCCACTTCACAATATGGTCCACTTCACCGTCAGTCACAATATGCTGACGATGATTTCTTACAAAGCCGAAGATCCAATCCAACAGCCTACCAGAGAAACACTGGCACTCGCAAGTTTAGAGAAAACAATATTGTGAGAAATTGAGGACAGCCTTGAAAACGGGCACAAAGGATACTTCTTTCCAGCCATCAGGACCTTCACCAGAATCAAAGGACACACGAAAAAAGATCTGAAGGGGGAAGGGGCCAGCTAGAGAGTCAGCACAGTGATAAATAAGGCAAGGTAAATACCATCCGGACCAGCAGCCTTGCATGGTGAGGTAAGACGTAGGAATTGCTTGATAGGTTGTAATTGATGTCAATATCATCGATACCTAACTCAGAGTCAAGGTTGTAGTCAGTATGGTCAAAAGAAGGGATTTCCCGATGGAAGATAGAAGTAAACTGGTTGTTCATGGCCTCAGCAATTTTCACCCTATCACTAGAGGACCTACCACTGGCAACGTTAATGCGCCCAATGCGACAGTGTTTTCTTCTGCGAGTGTAATAATAGAGGACCTTAGGGTCTTAGTCTTTATATGGTGATTAACGAGCTTGGACTCAAAGGATTCACAAGCAGCATCAACAGTATAGGAAACAAAGTTTCTGTCCTGAGAGTAATTTAGCCACTTAGTGAGGGTTGGATAGCGTTTCTAAGTAGTCCATTTCCTTTTTTTCCCGATTGATTACGTTTTTTTTGCACTGTTCATCCACACTGGTTGGTTGTAGCCAGAGGGGATCCACAATTCTGTTAAGGGGGAAGCTCTACCAAATTTCGATGATTCCTTAAATTGATTGACATCCTTGAATGTCGTGGGGGGGGGCATAGCTGTAGCTTTACCAGGGCGTTTAATAGGCAATTTATGGGGTAATAAAAAATTCAAATCTCGTAAAAAATATATATATTTTTAGGCAGGAAGGGGTGGGGGAGCGGCCGCACCATCTGTGCCATGCTAAATCCGCCCCTAGTTATAACTCCTTCTGTAAGTCTTTTCTGGGATAAAATAAGCAGTAATGTTGGTTAAGAGGTCAAAAAGGATAACCCACATTTCGTTGCAGGGCAATTCATGGAATTCAACTGGCCAATTAATGCAATCGATGATATTATTAAAGCTGTTCATAGTCGTCGTCTTGAACCCAGGGTAGAGGCTCAGCATGAGCATTTAGCAATGCCCGCCCGGCTTAGCACTGTTAGCCGAACTATTCTCCAATGGTGCTTCTTAATTTCAATAATAATTCATGATTAGGAAATTTGTAGCTTTTAAAGCTTGCATTTGCAGGAATTCTTCCAGCGTAATTCTCAAAGTACGATTGCTGGCGCGGAAACTATGCCTGGTTGTCGCACAGGGACTCGTCTCGTCTCGTTCCTCGGGCGCCACATGGATACAGAGTACTTCACAAATAACGAAAGGGGTGAAACCAGCTAGAAGTCATATCGTAATACAATCCATACCTGTATTGAGCGTTATTAAATTCTACGCTTACGCGTTATTATCATCACTGGAATTCAAGCTGAACGTCTTTATTGACAATTGTCTCACGTTTCAAGTCATTATTTGTACCACTACAATTTCCTGGGCGATCTAAGAAACATTTTAGCATCGAGGTAAACGCCCCAGCCATTACTGGAAGTTGACTGGGATAGCGAAAACGGAAAAGCTACTCCGATCGCTCTGGATAACGTAATGATACAAATAATGATTTAAAACTTGAGACAAGTTAACAATAAAGATGTTCAGCACGAGTCCCAGTGATGAAACAAACGGATTGTTCTACGATAAGACTTGTTGCAAGTTTCACACATTTCATTATACAGGGTGTTCGGAAATTGGTGTCAAATATTTTGAGGGTCCGCTGTGTGATCAAAGATAAGAAGAAAAAGTCCTATAAAGATGGGTCCGGAAATGCACCAGTCTTTAGTTACAGCCCCCCCCCCTCCCAGGTTTGGGGTAAACAGTTCTTAAATACCTCGTAATGATTCACCGTTTCCATTCCAAACTCAGGATATGTGCCATATCATACCTGGTATTTCAGTACTTCATAATACAGTATTGGGTCGCACAACTTATCAGAGTGAGAGGTAATTTTCTTATGGGGGGGGGGATCAAACGTGGGGGAAGAGAGGAGTAACTGCTTTGGTCTTGTACTTTAATGAAACAAATTGTACATACCAGAAACAACACATCGTATCACATTGCTGTGTGATTGAAAACAATCGAGAAATGAAACATCATTAAGTAAACAGAAGATGGCTACTCAAAGTTTTACTGAGTATCATTGCATTTGCGGCTCTGCTGCAATTAACTGCAATACTTGGAAAACGATGTAACCTACTTGGTCTTTACACGTAATGAAAGAAAGTACAGTACTACTTTCAATTGTTTTCAATCACACGATGTGTTTTTTCTACAATTTGTTTCATTAAAGTACAAGACCAAAGCAGTTACTCCTCTCTTCCCCCACGTTTGATCCCCCCCCCCATAAGAAAATTACCTCTCCCTCTGATAAGTTGTGCGACCCAATACTGTATTATGAAGTACTGAAATACCAGGTATGATATGGCACATATCCTGAGTTTGGAATGGAAACGGTGAATCATTACGAGGTATTTAAGAACTGTTTACCCCAAACCTGGGGGGGCTGTAACTAAAGACTGGTGCATTTCCGGACCCATGTTTATAGGACTTTTTCTTCTTATCTTTGATCACACAGCGGACCCTCAAAATATTTGACACCAATTTCCGAACACCCTGTATGTATGGTAGTCTGTATCCATGGGATGCCCAAGCGACGGGTTCCTGAGCCTGGTCGTGCGGAATGTGGCATTGCTGGTTGTTTGTTGATTTTGATGATTCGCAAAACTAAAGAATCCGTCTTTCACCTAAAGGCTTACAGTTTTAAACCAAATGGGTGCCATGTTGTTAATTTGCCTCGAAATTGGCAGCCTTATGCCAAAGAATGACTTATTTATTTCGTAGATATGGACTTCTGTTCTAATGCCGAGTTGAATTGTTTCAGAGTTGTCAGCGCAACAATCATTACATGAATGACTGTGCTGCGTGCTTATCGCGTGGTAACAACTGTTACCAACTGTTACCCAGCCTAACTGGTGCCCCGTTGTTGTTAAATAAAGATCATATCAAATTATAACCTAAAATTCATCTGCAATAAGTTGGTTACTTAAAAGTGCGCTACATTACATTTGGGGAGGCTTTTGGGGAGGGGGAAAAACTACGAAAGACATACACGGGGAAAAACGTCGTAGATATATCTAAATCTGACAAAACCCACAAGGGAGAAAGAGCCTGCCAAGTTTCAGCCAATCAAAGTAGTGATGTCAGAACAAAAATGGCTGCCACGAAGTTGCTACATGAGTTGCCAAGCTAATTCCACTGAGTATTAGATCAAAGGCTACATCAAAAATCTGACCATTGCAACAATCCGTAGCAATAGTCAAAGTGTTTCATTTAACGTCTGAAGCAATAGTTGGTGGAATTAGCTTAGCCGTTGTTCATTGACGGGGGGTGATATAACTACTTGCTAGAGGGAAAGAATTTTCAGGTAGGTGCAACGACGGTTTCCACAGCTTCCCCCCTATTCCTTAAGCTAGGGCCTTAGTGGGCCTCTTTATCTTGATGCTATGGCTCCACGCTATGTATTCTGTATACTCTGTATCTTTATTGATGTATTCCAGTAATGCTATGTACTTTGATGTATGGTCCAGTCCCTGGAGATAAGTGGTCTGGATGGCTCTGGCCCTGCCTGCCCCTAGGGGTAGCTGCTAGCAGAGGTGGCTCATGGGATACCAGGATATAGTGCAGGATGTACCTTGCACCACCAGTGGCAGGTACTGGCAGCAGCTCTAGGTACTTAAGGCCTTGCAGCCTCACTCTGGGAGCTAGACCCTAACCAGCCAAGACCTCTTCCTGAAGTGTGCCACTCTGCTAGTAGCCCTGATCAGAGCATCCTTGAACCATTGGACATCTCCTGAGGACAGACCGCGTGGCCCTGGAATAAACCCTGAATTTATAATTACCATCCTTCTGGTGTTCTTCCTTGTACCAGGCATAGCGGGGTTGCACAAGTGGTGCATCGGCCGGGAAGTTTCCACAAAATATAATTATCAGTTTGGTGAATGTACATACTACTGGCACTGAAGGTATGTGGGCATTTCTACTTGGGACAACTGGTGCAAATGAAATTTTACTATGATATCTAATGCTGATTGTGTTGGTTTTTTTTGGTTGGGGGGGGGGCGGCTTAATGCCAAAGTTTTTATGGTACCGTATTTGTATTACAGTACCAGGTGATGGATAACAGTTGCGATTTTTATTTATTTAAAAAGATGGTAATAAGACTCACAGAAGAAGGTCATAGAACAAGGTGAGGTGTATTTATAACCTTTGAACCCCTAGCAGCCACTAAGGGACTTTTAAAAGACTTGATTATGATGGGAGAGACGAGACGAAGCAATCGTAAATACGTGGAGTTTATATACTCGTTAACTTCAGCTTAACTAGAGGTACTACGTACCTTTGTCAAACTGGTGTTCCTACAAACAAAATACACAGTAGTTAATGAGAAAATAATTTAATTCATCAATGCATTGTACAATAAAAATACATTATTTTCAGACTTCTTAATGATCAAAAAACACACAAATAAAATGTAGTAAAAAAAACCTCTTTAAACAAAAATTCATTAAAAAAATGTACATTCTTAGAAAAGGTTTTAATACACTGCTATGGTTGAAGAAACTGTAATGATGGTGGTGCGCCCACTCTCTCCTGGTGACAGAGCGCAGTGGGCAAGGGGAGCACCTTGTTGCCAACGAGCAATGAGGAGGGCGTTGGCGGGAAACGTCAGTGGACAGAGAGAGACGAGGCGAGCCGAACGTGTAACTTGTTGCCAAGCGTATATAAAGCTATAATATTCTTATGGAGTCCTCCAGCTTCTTCATTCCTGCCTGGCTAAGACATGAGATCAGCATGGAAGATTCATCTTCATATTTGGCGCCCGAACAAAACGTGACCTCACCGGAAAGTTCGTCGCTGCCGTCGACATCGCGCAACACAACGCCAGAGAGACAGAAAATAGGGCTGGCGATGGCGAAGCACATACGGCTGCCAAAGACGAACAAAGCGAATTTCACCTCGCCTAGTGATAAAGAAGCAAGAAGCATGCGAGTACAGGAACTTCACCAGCCAGATGGTCAAGTCAGTGAGGATCAAGAATGAGAGCTACGAACCATCATTGAAATAGGGATACAGGGCAGCGGGCGAGACGTCTGACGACAGCATGAATGCAGACCACGCCAACACAGAAACAGCAGCAGACATCCTGGACAGCTCTCAGGACCCAAGGGTGAGGAACTTAGGGATATGAAGAAACACCACAGGGTTGCGATGACTGTGGGGGCTGCTATTCACTCTGACGCTGTTGCTGCCGCATGGAATTCCGCAGGTACAAGATCGTTTAAGTGTGCCCATTGATGACATTCTGATGTGGTTTTGCCCCCCGATCGTCTTTCACCGCAAGAATTGCGGGGTGTGGCGGGCAAACAGGCCTCATGGATCCCCCATTAAAGGAACTGTAGAGCAGGGTTCCGCAAGGGGAATGCGGCGTCAATAGGGATGGCTCACGGCCGGCGAGAGGGCTAGTGGCGGTGCTAGAGATCCCCGGCGACATCGTCAAAGAACTCATGCATCTTTTCCCTCTCTCCTTTCTGCTTTTCTGGTTGTTTGCCTGAAGGAACATGCCAGCGCTAGGTACAACCGCTTACCAGCTTAGGGTACACTTAAAAATGCTTAACTTTCTCCTATCATCCTCCCCTCCCCACCCCTCCCCCTTTTCGAGTTTTTCCCCCCTCATTGCTAATACAGTTTTGGAAGGTAGAGTAGTGCAACAACACCTGCCCACAGGCCATCATGAGATCCATGCGACCAGGAGAGCCGATAAATAGAAGGGCATCTGCGGCCCATTAATGCGTTAAGCGTCTACCTGCGACCCCATGTGAGTAAAAGCCTGGAAGGTGCTGAGAAAAAGGTGGGGATGTGACAAATTAGGAAAATAAGTGAGGAGGCAACGAGTCCGAGAAATTAATGAGTGGCCCCCCCTCGTCATGCGTGCAGTTTCCCCCAATGCAGCCGTATCGGCCTGATCAACCGATCGGCATTTATGAGTAAGGAGGAACTGCCGAGAGGGTAAATTTGAGTGTCGGATGCTGCGAGGCTGAGGCTGCTGTCCTGCGGTTGAGGTAACGTATGAAGCAGCGAAACTGTCGCTGAGAGGTTAATTTCCGTTTTGTCACCCTTTCCTGCCATGTTCTTTACTCCTTTTCTGCCATTTTCTTTTTCCCTCTGACCCTCCCTGCCCCGTTTTCAACTTCTGCGGTTTCACATTTTTTTTTTTACTATTATTTTGGTTGGGTGAAAATTTATGCATGCAGAAATGGCTTGCAGTCGCTGGTATTTTTGTGCGTTGCGATTCCATCTCCAATGTAGCGTTTTATGCAGTAGTGTGTCTAATGATCTAGTGTAACGTATTCTAATGTAATCTAGTGTAATGCAATCTAGTGTAATGGGTGTGCCTTATGATCTCAGTGTCCCTGCCTGCCCCGAGTGCAAAAGGGGGAGATATGTAATTGATGGTGGTGCACCCACTCTCTCCTGGTGACAGAGCGCGGTGGGCAAGGGAAGCACCTTGCTGCCAACGAGCGATGAGTATGGCGTTGGCGGGAAACGGCAGTGGACAGAGAGAGACGAGGCGAGCCGAACGTGTAACTCGTTGCCAAGCGTATATAAAGCTATAACATTCTTATGGAGGCCTCCAGCTTCTTCATTCCTGCCTGGCTAAGACACGAGATCAGCATGGAAGATTCATCTTCACAAAACATTTTTTTTTAATTCGATCAAAATTCACAGGCACCTTCCAAACGGGAAAAAAAAAATTATTGTAGCTTTTAAAAGGCCACAATTAAATTTTGTGACACGGGTTTGCAACAGTCAGTTGGTTTTACTGAAGTGGTTTCTCTCAATCAGGCTTTCAGGAATTCATAAGCCATGTACTTCAATACTTACAATTGACCCACCAGCATCTAGGGTCTTGCCTTGGACTAAAGACTGTTTTTACTTCTGCACTTTAAAATCCACTGCAGATACAACAGCAGTTTTTAGTCAAGTTTTACTGTTGTTTGGGGGTTCTACAAAATTATGCCAATAAAAAATTTTTTACAAAATAATAGGCTAACTTGTACAATGTACATCCATACACAATTTGAGTCTTAACAGTGGGCAAAAAAATGAATCACTGGCAATCCAGCACGAAAAATCCCATAGTTCACTGCTTATGAACCTGCAAGGCCCCTCAAATCCTTCAATTCAGCATCTCATCAGCAGGGAACTGAGCGAGCGCCTTGCGAAAAAATGGCATTGTGCCGCCTTGTAAATACGGAGGGCTACGAGTCGAGTCGCGTCGCGGTCATCGTCTGCTTTCCACAACAGAGGATGCACGTCGGACATTGTAAATAATGTAAATTTTGTAAATTAATTACTTGTGGTGGCCTGAAGAAGACAGACGGACTAAATTTTCCATCCTTAGTCATCAGTCTGTCGAAAATTTGCAGATTCGGGTTTGATGTTTTTGAATTTGAGCGTAGAATTGTCTTCGTGAATTTTTCGAACATTCAAAGTAAGATGGTTCGTTTTTTCAACTTAAAAAGAGTAATCTTCATAGCAGTTAGGTAATATTGACGAATGTTCACGCTGTTGAGATCAACAAAGAACGCTGTTTGAGAATTCGGCTGAAAACAAAAAAACAAGAATGAGCACCACAGCACAAAAGCCAAGTGTGTGAAATCCTGGAAACACTAAATGAAAAAACTAAACCCTAGGAAACACCAATGCCAGGAAACACTAAATGAAAAAAAAATTGAAACTAAGTAAATACTAAATCTAAGAATTATTACCAGTAGTGTGTAAGAGGCATACTGAAAGGCATTTACATAGATTTTTACTTTAGGTCACTTACACAACAAATGAACAGAAAAGGAGCGGTCGGAGCATGTTACATACTCGATACAAGAAGTTCAATCTGCATCACCACAAGACCATTTTTAGCTTGTAAGGCTTAAAATTAGTAGCGACAGGTGGAGACACTAGTATGAATTTTAAAGCTGGCTGAGATGGCGGCATGGCTGTGCACAGGTTAATTGTCTGGCAGATGCTACCACTTATCTTGCTACACTTGAGACCACTGTTGGCTCTACGTGTTGCCAATACATTCCAAACTAAAAATGGCACCTAATGACGTCGTTGAACAAAAGTATATAACATGTTCCCATAACGAATCCCGGGCACCAGTGTTTACGGTGGTTTGTAACTGACATCGTTCACGACAAATACACAAAAACCACAAGACCGCAACTTTCGCAATTTTCAGTTTCAATTTTCAACATGGATAAAAAACATACGAGTAAGGTTGCTAAAGTTTACTTTATAAGTAAAGTTTCTAATGCAAAATGAGCTGTCGATCACATCACAAGAGTGGCTGCATTTTGAAATTTGTGCTGACTGTTGAGTTCATTACTGATCGGTATGTCTGCGTTGAAGCTTGTGCCATCTGTTATCAAGTTTTGACACCAGTTCTGGCCGCACTAGCTGTTGTACGGACATGTAGGTAGAATTTTTCAGATTAATTAGCGGTCCTTGGTTGAATCTGTACAGTGCCGCTTTACGAAGGGCCTTCCTGGTTTGCGAAACAAACCATATTGTGTGCGCTTGTTGAAAACAGGTCTTGAATCGCTTGAATTATGTAGGCTGAAGTTAGATCTTGTTCTCACTTTTAAAATTCTGCACGATCTTGTGAAGGTGGACTTGCCCTTCTTTGGCCGCAACTTGGTACGCTCTACTCGCAGAGACTCATCGAAATTATTAGTTCCCTCCAGCAATCAGGAGTGCTAATGAATTTTTTTTGCAATTACAGTGATTAATCGCAGCCTGGACCTCCCTTCCGGAGTAAGCTATTTCTGTTAGTTTTGGTAGCTGGGTTCAGAACAGCCTTGTACACAGGACACCCAGGTTTCTGAAGATGCCAGATTTTTGTTCTCTTATATTTTTAAATAACCAGAAAACTTGACTTGGCTTTTGCGGTCTCCATGCTGTTAACTAGGATTGGTGTTAATGGGACATCACCCTTCCAAGTTTCTTATTTTATTGTTATATTATTATTTCATAGGAGTTTTTATTGTGTTATTTCATAGGAGTTTTTAGTGTGTGATATTTCGCTTGCTGAAACCG
>JAHWFP010157235.1:2829-14468 GCA_023313725.1 Lithobius niger | reverse complement strand
TATGTTTTACGCTTTTCGTCACTATGAACGTCTCCCTTTATGGGAGAATATTAACAAAGATTGTAACGACACTAAATATTCATTAGGAATATTCTACGGGAGCAGCAACTTGTCCCCGGTTGGTTCTTCAAGTTTTAAACGAAATGGTTTTCTTTATAAAAAAAACCATCTGTCTCACCTCTGAGTGCTAAAGGTTAACTCTGTCGTTAAAAGGTTGTTGCGTATTTATCCATAAAACCTCCCAGCGTTGTATTGTTATGTTTAAGTTACGGGTTTTATCTCAAAATCCTTCGGTGTCAAATTGAACATGTAAACAAGTTGTTTGGTAACCTTAAACCATTCTAGTGGGAGTAGTTTAGCAGTAAATAGAACTGGTCGTTTACAGCGCACCCATAGTATTCGATTTTCCGATCCCTATCGCAGCGGCTAGGTTAATTGAAATGCGGCAGAGGGTTACTATCGCAGTCGTCCCAGATAAAAAAAAAAAAAAAACGACTGACTTGAGCAGAGGCAGAATCCGTACGGGACATATTACCAGAGCAATAGATGGCCTCATTTACTTGTTACAACGAAACAAAACCCTTAACTGTGTACTTTTATTCCAAACTAATGTGTTTCTTGATAAAAATGTCTTTTGCAAACACTTGTGCGATTTTCCTGCACCAGCAGCGCGGACTGGCTGCAAAAATAGTGTTCTTGTAACTTGTAACTTAATTTACTAAAAGATTTTTTAAGCCACAAAAACGTTAGTCAAAACGGCAAAGTCAACATTTTTGTAAACAATAAATTTTATTTCATGTCAATTTTTGCATAATTTGGCGGTCTTGTTTTTGCGTATCTTGTGTGCACTAACCCTTCTGTTTAATCCTGTGTTTGTGGGCGTGTAAACGCAGGTCGCCGAAAAAAACTTTTTTTTCACGATGAACAATTTTTTTCTTGAGCGCACCATAACGCCAAAAAGACCTCGGTCTTATACCTTTCGCCGAATTTTTAATAATGGACAGAAACGGCCCATCTTGGAACCATTTAATAGACCAACACATTATCTAAGTCTTCGGGAAGCCCGATCTCAAGAATTCCATACAGAACTTTTACAATCGCCATTTGAAAACGACTCTAAAATTACGGCAGCGCTCCTTCACCATGGCCGCCATTATCTAAAACTTGTATCTTGTATTTTTATTTTTATTGCTTTTACTTTAGGGCAAAAAAACCCAGACACTAGCTTAGTTGTAGTTTTAGGAGGGGCTTCCATTTATGGTACTTAACCTCACATACATGTTGTAAACGAGCGCCACCGAAAAACGCCTGTTTTTCCAAAAATGAAATTTTTTTTCTCGAGGCACCCAAATGCCTCGCCGAGGCATATTTGGCCGTTTTCGCAATAATGGTCCGATTTCCACAAACTCTTCGACATTTAATAGCCTGTCAAAATACAAGACTCTTGGGGAAGCCCAATTTTGAACTTTCTTCCTTGAAGACCATTAAAACTACATTTGAAGATCGACCAAAACCGACCACATCGCACTTTCGTCATGGCCGCCATTATGAAACTCTGTACTTTTATATTTGTATTTTATCCTTTTCTTTTTAGGGCAAAAAGCCCGAACAAGACTAGCTTAGTGTATTGTAATAGGATTTATACAGACAACCAATTTGAAGTGTGATATTTCTTATTGTGTTTGTCGGTCGCAATCCATACGAAAAATTTCCACAACGGATCGAATTTTAACTTTAAACTTTTAAACGTTAAATGTTCTCTGTAACTTAATGCGTTATAGCATTCAACTAGCTAGTTTATTTAACCGCATTTATACTTTATTTATATTCTTTTACCCCCAGAAACGCTACCATATGTCCAAACGTATAAACGTCTTACGACCTGGCATTCTACCGGACACGAATTTTTCAGTGTATATATGTTTGTTTTAGTTCTCCTCTGGACCTGACTGTGACCCACCGAAACCTACAAATAGCTTGATCTACTATTAAACCCTAAAAGAATTCCTTAAAAGATCTGTTCAAACCAAATCCGAAAGTCAAACTGTGCAAAAACTTCGAATTCCCCATTTTTGCCCCCCTCCCCAGCCAAAACTAGTTGTGGTGTTTAACACTACAGTTTACCGTTAAAGCTTGTTTAATTTAATAGTAATGTTCTAGACATTACCCAAAGCCAAGTAATAAGCTTTAACAAGAGCCTAATCACGTTGCAAACATGTAAATATTCAATCCGTAGCCAATAATACAAAGTAAAGGCCCATTTCCGAAAGTTCAATTGAGTGAAACTCAAAACAGGCCTATCTTTTTCCGTTTTACATGTTCCCACTCCTTCAAACGGCTCTGCACCCAGTTCCTTTGTTCAACCGACTTCTCCTCCCACTTTCCATTGTTCTCGAGGCCCTCAGCCAATCAGACCCCCGCAGCTCTCCTCGGCGTCCGCGCTAAGGTCCAGAAAATCCGCTGCTCCAGCATAAAAAGCCCCAGTTGCCCTCCCTCTACAGCACAGCACAGCTCACAGATCTCAAGCTAGAGACCGGTCACGCCAGTCGGGAGTGGAGATGCCATGTCCGGAGAATGCCATGCCGGGCACGATGGTACTGGTTCGTATGTTATAGTTTAGCTTTTGAAAGTTCAGTTTAGGACCCCCATATTCTAAATTTTAGTTTAAAACTTAACTTAACTCTCTAGCTAGAGAATATTATGGTGGAGACGCCTGTAGCGGCATCTTAGGTTTCCTCTCCCCATAACGTCAGAGTGGTTCTCTTTCTAAAAACCAAATTTTTCCAGTTTATTTTAAATGGATTTTTAATCTAAACTAAATGACGGTTTGATCTTTGTGGAAGTCAAATTGAAACAAACTGATGCCTAAGTGTAAAATTGCTGGGCTTTTTATTACTTAGAACAGTTCTCGAGGGAACTAAGGGAGGTTGATCTTTTTGTACTTGGAAAACTTAGAAACATAACTGTGGACGGTTGATCATAAGAAACATACTGTCAGATAGACTACTATCAGTTGCGGCTGTTTAGTCTTGCGGGTGTCTCCGGGAGCATTCATGATTTACTTTTTCTAATGTGAAAATTTAAAACTTTATTCAAACCAAGTGTGTTTGTCTGAATTTATGAAATACTAAGTGTATATTCAAACTTGCTACTTTTTGTAAATGTAAACTTGTTGCCTATTTAAATAATTGGTATTCAAAAGCTTTCCGAAGCAAACTATAATGTAAAGTGTACTTTCATTCTCTGTCGCAAAAATAAAACCAGGAGTTTAAGCTTCAGTCGTTTGCTAGACTTGATTAATTGTATTTTAGTGTAAAATCAAATATGTAGCCCATTTTTAGATTTTAGCTAGTTAAACAGTTAAATCCACCGTTGGTGGCAGCGATACCGACAGTTTAAGGTTAGGCCCCTTTAATTAGGACCGGCGCTTCATCCCCCATGCTGGGACAGTGTCCATGCTGTGTTGAATAACGTAAAAAGTCGTCATTAACACCGATTAACCTCAAGCTGAAACTCCACGTACACCAGGGAAACCGGGGGCGTTACAAGCACCTAAGCCGTCGTAGCGTCCGCCGTTACAATGTGGATACAGACAACTTTTAAAGTGTGATATTTTTTATTGTGTTGAACAGCTGCAACTTCTATGAAAAATTTCCACCACGATCGTTACCTGTCTTTAACTTTAAAGTTAAAGATCCAAAATTAACTCTTATGCGTTATAGCATTCACTAAACTAGTTTATTTATCCTTTTTATAGTTTATTAATAATCTTTTGCCTCCAGAACGCTACCATTAGTCCGAAATAATTCGACATTGGCAATCACCGGACACGAATTTTTGTGTATATATGTTTGTTTTATATCTCTACCAAAACCCGACTGGACCCATCCGAATGTGTGCACTAGCTTATCCAACTATTACAATCAAAAGAAACATTATAAAGATCCGTTCCCAAAGCAATCCGAAGTCAAACTGTGCTTAAAAAGCCGAATCCTCAATCCCCCCCCCTCCCCAGCCTAGTTGTGGTGTATAACACTGCAGTCTTCGTTAAAGCTTCTTTTATTTAATAGTAATGATTTATTTCATTACCCAAACCAAAGTACTAAGCTTTAACCAGAGTCTATTCACGATGTGTATTTGTAAATAAACAATTCATAGTCATTTCACAATGTAAAGGCTTTTCCCAAAGTTGAAGAGTTGAAAACTCAATTGGGCCCGTCTTTAGTCATTCCCTACTCTTTCAAACGGCTCTGCACCAAAACCCTTTGCCCTACCGACATTCCCATTGTTCTCTGGCCCTCCTCCAATCAGACCCCCGTAGCTCTCCTACCCGTCCGCGCATAGGGCGAGAAAATCCGCTGCTCCAGCATAAAAAGTACATTTTGCCAGCCCCAGCCAGGCCGGCTAAAAATGGTTTCTTTTGCTGAAAAGTAGAATACCTGTCAATTTTAGCATTGTTGCCTCAATGATGTTGTCCTTGCCTTGAGACTTAAGTTTACGACGGCCGCCTCAGCCACCCGTTTGCGCATGCGCGATCCACCCTATAAGAATGCAGCCACAGTGGGTTCGGCATCTCATTGTCTCAAGTTGCGTCAAAAGGTGACACCTGAGGGGAGGCAGGGTGGGCCTGAAGGTATTGTACTTTTCAGTAAAAGAAATTTTTAGCCGGCCTGGCTGGGGGCCGGCAAAATGTTCTTTCTTTATACTGCAAAGTACAATACCTGTCAATTTTAGCATTGACGGGCAGACCTCGTCAAATTAGGTGGCGGGCACCTTTTGGCTGAGTTCGCTGGGGTGCTGAGGCTGGCGTTGTGGTGTCGTTTTGGATTTGTATATGATGGAGGATGTACTCCGGGGGGCCAAAACGAGACCATTCCCTTTCCCTTTTTTTTTCTGGAATAGGGTTCGAGGAAAACCATGTAAGTGAAAAAGGTATTCTAAGATATGAGGGGTGCATTACCTTAACTTGTTGCGGAGAGGTGAACCTGGTGGCGACATCATGGATGGGAACTTGAAGGGCTTCAGGGAGCGTCAGGTCACGGGGAGCAGGAGATCAGGTTTTAGAAGGTAATAAAAAAGTGTTGACTGGCAGAAGATCATCCTGCAGGGTTGAGATTGGAGCACAGTAGTGAAGAAAATGGAAGATGGGTAGAGTCGGAATTGTATTCCCGGTATATGTTTTTTTATTTTTTTTTTATTTTTTATTTTTACTTTGAGGGTCGGCCTTGGAAGGATCGAAAGGGTGGGTTGTGAAAACTCAATGGAGCAGGTAAGGGTTCCAAGGCCGAGATGGGGGTCCTTAGTTAGGAGATGTTCTGGACCCCAAAATGTTAACCCTTGGCTTTATGACGGCAAAGGTTGCAGGGAAGTTCAGTGGTGTTGTGGTTGGAAAGTTGGGTCATGAGCGGGTGCATGGGGGTGAATGAACTTGAGTTATCAAATTGCCAAAGTGAGAACGTGCGAACGTTGAGATCAGAGACATTTGAGGTGAGAGCGTCCCATGTTTCAGTTATGTCGCAGTGGAGGGCTAGGTCAGTTGTGTCGAAAGCAGCATTAGAAGAGGATGAGGGGTCTTTGAGTGGGCCGGATGTAGGAGTGGCAACAACGGGTCTCGATGGAAATGATGTAGGTGGGATCCGTGGGTCCGAAGGTTTAAGGTCGGGCAGGGGATGACGGAGACAACAGGGGTGTTTGTAGGCTGGACGGGTCGTTGTTGGAAGGCAAAGTTTGGTGAAGACCCATGGAGCTAGAAGGACGGGTTCGCAACGACCCGAGTGGGGTGGCGGGGACTTTGGTCGAGAAGCTAGTTCGGTTTTCGATAAGGTGAGAGGCCGAGGGGTTTAAAAGTTTAAGATTTTCCGCCTGGAGATAATGGATCTGTTGTTGGAGAAGAGTGACCTGGGACATGAGCGAGTCGACCTGGTCCTGATTAGCGTCAAGGAGGGGTTTCACCTTTTCGTAGTTGGTAACGAATTGGTGTTGGGCACGTTGGTTCACGCGTAGTTTATGTTTCATCGTTGTGAAAAGCTTCACGTGGTTAATTCTAGGGATAGTAAGGTCAGGTGCTCCGGTTGAAGCAAGTGGGGAAGCAGTAACGAAAACGGTGGCTATTTCCGTATGGTCAGGCTGATCAGGGTTAGCGGGTTGGTCTGTGGATGTTACCTTAAAAGGAGAGCAGGGTGTTACAGGGATTTCGTCCAAAGTGGTTTGGTGATGAACAATTGGGGGGGCCAAAGTCTTTCCCTAATGGCGAGGAGGGGCTGTCGATGATTGGAGACTCAGTGGAAGTGGGCAACTTTACTGGGGAATTTTCTAAATGTGAAGAATTTCCGTCCAAGGCCCCTGAGGAGGGAAACGCAGAACAGTGGTCGACCGGTTCGTGGAGCCAGGAGGTTTAAGTTGCCGGAGAACTAAAAGATGATGCAGGTGATCATTTCCCGGGTGTGTTGGGAACGGATTGACGGGCGTTCTTCTTTAGTATAGAGGTAAGAAGGGGAGAAGAATCCGGGTGCGTGGTGAGAGGGCTTGTCAGCTTTAGTAGGGGTTGACGAAACGGACTGTCCTTCACACATTTGTTTGATCAGAAGTGCTCGTTGATTCCTGTTTTTTTTCGTAAAGCCGAAGCTTGAGGAGTTGAGGCAATGAGGCGCCATTCGGATAAGGGGATGGAGACACAGACGGCACAAGTTGTAGTAATCGCACTTGCGATGAAATTCACAGACCGTCTTGTGGGGGTCGCGGCGTGAGGGGTTTCGTAGTCACGAACACGAACCTGGATCTTCGATGAGTGGTATTCTTCCGAAAAACGGGTCCTTCCAGGGGAAACGCTGGGCCTGCTTAATTTTCATCATGATGTGAAGAACAACACTGGGCTGGAAGAGTGCTAAGCAGGGGTGAAAGTGTGCAACAATGACGCGACTAGACGGTGGGAAGAAACGGGAAGTGGAAGCGACAGTGAAGCAGAGGCGCGAGGGGAGCCTCGGTCTGGGGTTGCAGAACTTCCGGCCGAAGGAGAAGATGGAGGACGATAAAGGATGGAGCCGGTTGACATTGGTATAGAAGGATCAGGGCTTCACCAACTGCGGGAAGTGGATCGGATTACGCAGGTGTAGATGAATCCGTCAAAGAGTGAGCTTGTGGCTTCAAGAACCCAATGGGAGGTAGAGGTGGTTGTGTTAGCAACGGGAAAGGGTTAAGGCCAAGGCAGCTCTGTGTAGGAGGCATGGGTGGTGACGGGTGCGGAACGACAGCGTTATCGCACGGTGAGGAGACTGTTCGTGGCCCCGGAACGTGAATTGGTCGCCGACAGTGGTTGAGAAGGCTGGGCGGCAGCGGCAGGGGATCGTGCAAGCGACAGGGGCGGATTTGATTGGCGACCGATGCGACGTGTAGCAGACGATAGTCGTGCAAATGTTGATTCATCTTTGAAATTGTTGGAAGAAGGAACAAGGCCGAAGCATGTCATAGGCCAAGTGAGCGGGCCCGTGGAGGTTGAGCCGGGATGAAGGGTGCTGAAAAAGTGTGAGGCCATGGCCGTGGGAGCGATGTCAACGGCACCCAGGTGATGTACAGGTTCTTCAGTCAGGAGACAAGGGGGGAACCCACGGGTCATCCACGATGTTGAGGGATCAGTCATGGGGCCTGTGGGCGGACCGGGAACCCCGGCGGAGGCTGCCACGACAATTTCGCTGAAGGTCAAAAACGACGGAACGAAGAGAGGGGGGGGGGGCAGTCTGATCCAGTGGCCGTGGGGCAATCATCCCAGCCATGGTATCAGGCGAATGCGGAACGAAGGCTGACGTGAGGCCTGGCTCGTAGAGGAACGAAGCCTGGTCGGACCCTGCGTTAAGCAAATACGGGGTGAACATGACATCAGGGAAACGCAGATCTTGGCAGACGGTGTTGGCTGGAAAATGTGAGGGACGATCCCGCCCGAAGGGAGCCACGGCATCATACCCCGGTGTGGACGGAGCAGCTGCGGAACGAAGGGACATGACTAACCCGGTTGAGACAAGTCTCGGCAGTCCGAGGCCGGGGGATACGTCGTCTTCCTCCTGGTGACGACCGGGGTAGTACGGAACGAAGGAATTGGGATTGCGTTCTGTGGGGGGGCATCGAGACGGTGTCAAAGCGCATGCGGGAGGCGGTCCCGGGAGTAGCGGGAAGGAGCTGGTGGTTGCCCCGGGGCGGTTCCGGGCGACGACCTCTAAACGGGCGACAGGTGGAGTCGTACGGGGCGGACGGATAAGCTGAGGGCAGGTGTCGTTTCAGTGTGGGGCGATCCCGGGAAACAACGGGAGGGAGCCATGGCGACTTCAGTCCATGTGGGCGACTCCATCGTGGCGACAGGTGATGTCGAATGGGGTAAGCTGGATAAGGGAAGGGATAATGCTGTTCCGGTGTGGAGCGTTCCCGCGACGTCTTCAATCTAAACCGACGACAAGAAAGTGGAGACAGGCGGTGTCGTAGGGGGCAACCTAGCCGGGACGGGGCACAGGTGGCGTTCAAGAGTGAAGCGACCCGGGAACCAACAGGAGATAACGGGAGAGCGCCACGACGACTTCAAGCCAAGCCGACAACAGGAGGTGGAGACACAGTGTCATAGGGGACGAGCCCGCCAGGATGAGGTGGTGATGCCGTTCAAGTGTAGAGCGATCCCAGGAAACAACGGGAGGGAGCCACGACGACTTCAAACCAAACCGACGACAGGAGGTGGAGGTGTCGTAGGGGGCAGGCCCGCCAGGACGAGGTGGTGATGCCGTTCAAGTGAGGAGTGATCCCGGGAAACACCGCCCCCGCCCCACGACGTCTTCAATCCAAACCGACGACAGGAGGTGGAAACAGATAGTGTCGTAGGGACGGCTAGGCGGTACCTCAAGGCATCGTAGGGGGCACGGCGACTGCGACCGAGCACCCTACGAGACGAAGGTTCAAGGTGGGACGAAGCACAGACAGCAGCCGTCATGGCGGCTTGAGACAAAGAGATGGCAAACCCATTGTGGCTGCATTCTTATAGGGAGGATCGCGCATGCGCGATCGGGTGGCTGAGGCGGCCTTCATGAACTTAAGTCTCAAAGCAAGGACAGCATCGTTGAGGCAACAATGCTAAAATTGACATGTATTGTACTTTGCAGCATAAAGAAAGCCCCAGTTGCCCTCCCTCTACAGCTCAGTCTGCACAGCTCACAGATCTCTCAAGCTAGAAGGGTCACGCCGGTCGGGAGTGGAGATGTCACGTCCGTGGTTGCCATGCCGGGTAAATGGTAGTGGTTGTAATTAACTAGTTTAACTTAAGAAGTTTATCTTTAAACCCCCCCCCCCCCCCAATTCTAAATTTATAGTCTAATTTAAATTAACCTCTAGCTTGGAGTATTTATGGTTGGTAAGCCAAATCGGCATTGCTGGTCTTTACTACCATAATGCTAGAGTAGGCATCTCTTCCTAAAAAGCCAGTTCCATTCTTTGTTCATTTTATAATGTAAACAAAGGGACAGTTTGATCCTTGCGAGGAAAAATTAACTGTGGGACGACTTGAAAACTACATTTGTCAAATATAGTTGTAACTTAGCGGACGCGGTTCAGCTTGCTGGGTATTCCAGGATTGGAACCCAAGATAAAAATGCTTTTTCTAATCTAAATTAAGAGTGTTTAAGAACAAACATCGTTGCTCTTGATTATTGTGAATTTCAATTGTAAATTCTGGTAAAATTTGTTTTCGCAAACTTGTGAAAGCTTGAACTAGTGAACTTTAATGTAAAAGTGTTTATTTTTCATTTTCTGATGTTTTAAAAATAAAAACCAAGAGTTTTAAACTCCAGGTTCGTTCCCAGTAGATTAATTGTTTTTAAGTGTAAACTATTATGTAGCCCTTTTAGCTTTTATACTTCGTTTAAACAGTTCAATTAATCCACCGTTGGTGGGCTACAGTCCCCCAAGCCGGGACTGTAGCCCATGCTGTGTTATTGAACGTAAAAAGTCGTAATAACCACAAAACCTGATGCTAAGAAGTACTCGTCAACCAATGATGTCGGGGGCGCTACAAGCACCTCAGCCGTCGTAGCGTCCGCCGCTACACTGCAAGCGCCCTGAGCTTGTGAGCTCGGACATCTTCAAGCAGATCTAAATGGTTAGGACCTCGTAGCGGTGCTCACAGGTCCTTGAGGTGCCTACTGTTCTGCACCGACATCTGGTGTGGTCTCGGGAAAGTTAGAAGTACTTCGGGTGGCCGTTTTTACTTTTGCGGAGTTTAAACAAGCATGGTAGTCACTCCTGCACGGTTAGGACCAGAGCGTCTATGTCCTATCTGAAGTTTTAGTACTATCTAATCGTTTTGGTTCACTGCCACCAGGTGGGTGGTTTAATTGCTAACCTTAGGCTTTAAATAAAAAGAGTTGTTTTTAGTTAAAACACTAGCAAATTAAATCTCTAGAAGCAAACTGAATTTAAAACTCTAAACAGGGGGAATGAAATACAATTTACATTGGCAACTAGTCTACAATATAGCTTTGAATAAAAAGCACACAAGTAATTTTTACATAAAAAAAATGAAAATTTTAACTTGTTAAAATTAGTTTTTACTATCATAAAAATATTTACCTCCAGTATACATGCTAAATTCGCTGAATTTGGCTTTTCCCATGCTCAAACAATCAAATTTCTTAAATTTATTGAATTCAACGCCAGTTGCCCGCATTTCCCGCTAGGCGGGCTTCAAGCGTCACCGCTGCAGCCGCCTGCCTCCTGGGGAAATCCCCATTCGCTTTTGGAACCTTTCTTGTTCTGTCAGCGCGGAAGCGGGCGGGTTTTACTGGAGGTAAGTATTTTTATGATAGTAAAAACTAATTTTAACAAGTTAAAATTTTCATTTCTTACTATCTGCAAAATACTTACCTCCAGTATACATGCTGACTTTGTCGGAAAGGAGGTGGGCAACAAAACAAGAAAGGACAAGCCCTCTCATCAAAGTAATTTAACATACAGTTAACACCTCCTTATTATCTTTGAATTCTTCTTTCTACTGTGGATACATCGTCTGAAAGGCCTTCTTAGCCCCATGACGACCTTAGCTTTCCACCGGTGTGACTGTTAATGGTCTTACTTGGTGTGCATCACACTTTTACCGACTGGCGCTCGATTGAGCCAGCGACGACGTGTTGCATTACTATGTCACTTCCACCCTCGCCACTCATATCATGCAAGTAACGTTTCATTACGGTACTTCTACTCCCCACGCCCCAGCTAGCTACTACCTCGTCCAGAGGTGTACCACAGCCATAGGCCCTGGAGGCTGACAAGGCACGTTGCTTGTGTGCCCGTACCTCTATTGGAGTGTCCGGATGTGCTGGACTCAGCTCGTACGCTCTCTTTATTACCAGACTTACCCAGCTTCCTAGCTTGAACGGCGAGACTTGTTTGTGAAGCACTTCCCCATACGCTGTGTCAACGTCCACGAACAGTGGCGAACATCCTGCTCCGTGTTGCACTCTCTGGACCGATTCCGCCTTCCTGTCCAAGTAGTATCGGAGCATTCGTATCGTACACTGCAGTTTCTCTCCACCGCTTCTTGTTACTTTCCCACTAAGTGCTTGGATCGCTATGGGCTTTGGTGTCGTGACAGGTCTGGAATTTTTTACTCTAAA
>JAHWFP010157233.1:0-16595 GCA_023313725.1 Lithobius niger | reverse complement strand
GGACTGCGTTAATCCTCCGGATCTATCCCAACTTTGTGTGGCCTACTGTGGGCGGTCGGACATTGACGCTGCCAGGAAGTTGCTTTTTAAAACCCTCCCAGATGAGATTCAGACGCTGAAAAAGGGAGCTACTGATTGCGCTGTGAAAGAAATTGAGCACTGGATTGAACTGCTTCTGTCCTTGCCTTCTCAGGACGTACCATATTTTGTAGCGAAGACCGCCAATTTTCCTCCTTGGTCGGTGGAATGTGTGGGTTTTTCCGGCATTGCTAAGGCGTTACAGCAGGCCAATTTTGAAATAATGGCCCTCAAAAGTGCTGTTAAATCCATGGGAGCTGCGAATGAGAAGCTTTTGAGCGAGTTTGGTACCATTAAAACTGCTTTAATGAAGAAATTCGATGACGTGCCTGCGGGCGATAACGTGGTTGTTTCGACTCTTTCGACCGCGTGTGTCAGGACGCGATCTGCAACGGAAGTTGATGACCAGACATGCACTTCCGGTTTTCCTCATAACAAGATGGAGGCGCCCCCGCTTAGATTGCGTGTGCCGATTATTCAGGATAATAAACGGCTCGCTGAGTCTGGTGATGATCTGTCTGATATTTCTTCTGATTCCACGTTTTCGGATTCAGGTGAGAGCTATAGTACGGTGATACAGCGAAACACTTGTAATGTTGCCGGGAAGTTTCAGACGGGGCGGAATAAACCCGTAAAGTTGGAGGGAGCGTCGGCTGTTTCTGAAGCCATTCGGGCGGAGAAAGAACATTTTATTGCGCGTAATCGAAGGGGTGCCAGTAGATCTGAGGTGGGGGCCCATATTAGCAGACGCTCTCCGGATGTTGTTAAACGTATTCGTGCTGTGCCACCTCGGTTTGATAATGTGCAGCGTCTTTTTGTTAGCAGGATTGCACCAGACACTACCATAACTGAGTTGGAAAACTTTATTAAGGATGAAATGAAAGTTGATGCAAATTGTGTTAGGTTGCAGACTAAATTCACTACTTATGCTTCTTTCTGCGTGGAGGTTAGTGAGCAGGATGCTGACGCTGTGTCGGACCTGGGCTATTGGAACTCTTATTAGGCCTTTCAAAGGGAGGCCTCCTAGGGCAGCAAGACCCAAACCAGCTGTTTCTACTAGGCAGATTCCGGTTTCTTCAAAAAACGGCCGACATTAGTGGAGCCAAAGAAGCTTTCTCAAGGTGATGCCACATATGGCAGTTTTGCCTTTTGCTCCACTAATGCTGAATCGCTTCTTAGTAAGATTGACGAATTGCGAGTTTATGTGCAACTTCATAAAACTTTGTGCTTTGGGATCAGTGAGACTTGGCTGCACCCCGAAATTTTGGACGCGGAGGTTGCCATTTCTGGATACCAGATTTTTAGGAAAGATAGGGAAGGAGAGAGGAAAGGAGGAGTGGCTCTTTATGTTAGAGATTGCACGTGAAGTTGTGCTTCAGAATACCTTTTCTGAGGCAGTGTGGTGCGAGTTGTCTTTACCAGCAGGGGATCTGATTACCGGTGTGGTTTATAGGAGGCCGACTATTTTTGTTGAGCAACACAATTTGTTGCTTCGTGCTCTTCAGGAAGTTGATAGGGGTTGGAAGAAAGTTTTAATCATGGGGGACTTCAACTATCGTGAGATTGATTGGGTTAAAGGCATTGTGGGAGCCCCTGTTGACGGTTTTGCTTTTCAGTTCTACGAGGTCATTCAGGACCTTCTGTGGTGCCAACATATTGTGGAATCAACGAGAGCTAGGGGTATCGATAATCCGAGTCTCTTGGACCTGGTGCTAACTAAGGATTCTTGTGATATTATTGAGGTTCGCCATGATCCACCCCTTGGTAAGAGCGACCATGATGTTCTTTTAGGTGAATTCCTGAATTGCGAGCCGCCCTCTTCCTGCAGTGCTACGAGGATGGATTACTCCAGAGGTGATTTTGATAAGTTGAGAAGACTGCTGGCTGATTTTGATTGGTCTTCCAGATTTTCTGGTAATGTTGAGGTCGACTGGTCCAGCTTTAAAGAGACTCTTTTGGAGTTTGTCGACGTCTGTGTCCCAAAGATAAAAATTCTGGCTGGTAAGCGTAAGCCACCTTGGCTGTCGGGGGAAGTGCTTCAAAGGATAGAGGTGAAAGGACGTATGTGGGGTCTTTACAGGCGCTACCCTACTAGGAGGAACTACAAAAAGTTTAGGTCTGCTAGGCGTAAGGCATGCAAAGCTCTGCGCAGAGCCAAACGTCGTTTTGAAGCAGGCCTGGCTGGAAGACTTAAGAACAACCCACGAGCATATTGGAGCTACATCAATCGTGTCAAGAATAAGACTAAGTCCTTTATGGAGTTTGATACTGCAAGGGGCAGTCGTACGAAAGGTGACACGGAAGCTGCTGAGGTGCTTCAGGAACATTTTTGCTCCGTGTTTACTCCTGAGGATGACCTTGAAGCTTTCTTTCTGAGTGATTTTTGGCATTCGATTGACGCAGATCAGGACAGGAAGAGGACGCTTGAAAGTGATTTTGTTTCTGAGCTCTGTGTGTTGAAGATGCTGCTCAGTGTTGATGTGTGTAAAGCTGCTGGGCCCGATGGTATTCATCCTCGCATTCTTCGGGAAGCAGCCTATGAAATTGCTAAACCGATTACTCACCTTTTTGCATTGACACTTCGTAATGGGGTTGTTCCACGTGACTGGCGGATGGCCAATGTTACTGCCATTCATAAGGGAGGAAATCGTAGGGAACCTTCAAATTATCGACCTGTGAGCCTCACAAGTGTGATCTGCAGGATTTTGGAGCGTATTCTGCGTGGACATTTGGAAGAAGAATTGAAAAGGAGGGGGGTTCCATCTGACGTGCAGCATGGCTTTGTGCGTGGCCGCTCGTGCCTTAGTAATTTGCTTTTGGCCCAGGATGATTGGATGGAGGCTGTTGATAGTGGTGCTCATGTTGACTGTATTTATTTGGATTTTTCCAAGGCTTTTGATAAGGTCCCCCATCTGCGCTTAGTGAGAAGGCTACGTGATCTTGGAGTAAATGCTACACTTGTTGATTGGGTCGAGGCGTGGCTGAAGGATCGCAGCCAGAGGGTCGTGGTAAACGGCCAAGCTTCATCGTGGAAGACCGTCACAAGTGGGGTGCCCCAAAGGCAGCGTCCTTGGCCCCCTTCTGTTTGTTGTGTTCTCCGACAATGCATGGGATGATATCACTTCCCGTGTTTTGGCTTTTGCTGATGACGGAAAGATGGGCCGTAAGATTTGTAGCATTGAGGACTGTGAGGAGCTTCAGAGGGATTTGGACAGGATGGTGGCGTGGACCAAAGATG
Source organism: Lithobius niger (assembly GCA_023313725.1). Taxonomy (NCBI): domain Eukaryota; kingdom Metazoa; phylum Arthropoda; class Chilopoda; order Lithobiomorpha; family Lithobiidae; genus Lithobius; species Lithobius niger. Next base: position 13,279 of record JAHWFP010157233.1, on the reverse strand, counting down.
CTATGATGACGTTGAATATTGCGAAATGCCACATCCTGCGTATTGGCTGGCCGCCAGGAAAGCTGGCATTTCCTTACAAAATTGGTGGAGTGTCCCTTAATGAGGTTGAGTCTGAAAAGGACTTGGGGGTAGTCGTGTCTGCGAATGCTAAGCGGGCTAATCAGTGTGCTGCTGTTGCGACCAAGGCTAACCGGGCCCTTGGTCTTTTACGGCGGACACTTTCTACGCGGTCGCCGAAGGTGTTGGTGCCAGCTTATAAAGCCTTAGTCAGACCTCTGTTGGAGTATTGTTCTCCTATCTGGTCCCCGTATCTGTTGGGTGACATTAGGACCGTTGAGGCGGTGCAAAGGAGATTCACGAGGATGTTTTTGAGTGTACGGCATTTGGAATACGAGGATCGGCTGGGCTCGCTTGGGTTGGAAACCCTTGCTGAACGAAGGCAAAATCTCGATCTGATTTGTGTCTTCAAGCTCCTGAGCGGGCTCGTTGACATCGATTGGAGGAAGCTATTGACTCTTCGGGTGGATAGGTTTGCTGAACCTCGTACTTTGTTTCTTCGCCGATGTCGGGTGGATGTTCGAAGGTTTTGCTTTGGTGTCAGGGTGGTCAGGGCGTGGAATGCTCTCCCTGATGACGTCAGATGTGCGCCCTCCCTCGGTGTTTTTAAACGTCGCCTGTCCCTATGCAAAACCACGAGATAATTTGTGGCTTCCACGGTTTTTTTTTTGTCCTTATGGATTTTCGCCGTGTTTGGATTCATATTTATACTTTATACTTATACTTATTCGCCTTGAAAATTTGCTTTTTTTTTGTAAGAGCCTTAAAATAGCCTTGAATTTTGTTAGTGTACTGTGTTTGCTGAAATACAGTCAATTTATGTTTGAATTCATAAATGAAAAAAAAAAAAATAGTTCATCAGCCTAATGCCTACCTCTGTTAACGACATGATGTGCCTTCGTTCGTATTCACGTGTAAAGTGCGGTATTGGAAAGACAACTTGTCCCGCGATGGGGGGCAAAATAAATAACTTTTAAATGGATGTTTATTCAGTTACAGAGTATAGGCTAGCAAAAAGAGAGATATTTTTTAACAATTTTGTTGGCAAAACGGCCTTGAAATTGGCTTCGAGTTGGCCTTGAAAATTGTTTTGTGTCTGGTGTACGAACCCTGGTAAACTTTGCAGAAGCTATTCGCGCAGCATACTCGACCCTTCTGAATGTCAATCTAGTAGCAGTCGCCACTTGGCCAGTAGACCTTACAAAGCACTCGCCATTTCACAATTTTTACTCGCCACATACCAAATACGTCTTGTATGATAAAAGGTTTTTTCGAATTTATGCATTAACAAAATTGTGCAATTTGCTGAAACTCCAGTATTAATGCAGCAACACCAGTTATATAGCCCTTATAAATCTGAGCATAACGCCGCAAACCGTTCGTCTCTAACTTATACGGTTCCAGAGATACCCCTTTTTTAGTGGCATGCTCTGCAGCTAGACGCCATTTTGGCGAGTAAGGCTAAATTCCAAGTCGCCAACTGGTGATTTCCACTCGTCAAATGGCGAGTGGCGACCGACATTGGGAAGGGTTGAGCATACTCTAATACAGGGTGGTCCACAAAAAACTGACGACCCAAAATTTTTCTAGTCCACATTTTCTAGTTAGCATCCCTCAGAACCAGGAGAGGACAGTTTCCCATTTCATTAGTTTTAATTTGTCCTCTCCTGGTTCTGGGGGTGCTAACTAGAGAAGTTGGATGTTGGGTCGTCGTCAGTTTTTTGTGGACCAAAAGACTATTTTGACTTGCGAGATATTTTTTAGGGATGTGCCGATTATTGGATTCATATCGGTATTACCAGTTATCGGAGGCAATTCCTATATATCGGTACTGCTGATGTGCCCATATACCGTACTGGATCACATGTAAGCTGCACTTGTTTCTATATATATGAAAACGACAATAACTTCGCTAAATATTGGCCGATTTTGACGTTCAAATACACCATTTTAACCCTTTTTCGCCAGCTTTCCAATGTGCAAACCAGAAGTCATTAGCTCCACCCATTCTAAAGTTATATAAAAAAAAAACATTTAACTTACATTTTTCAACAAATGTGGCTTGCAAAGAGAAGAAAAACTGCTGCTTGCTAGTATTTTAGAACTAATATATCATAAAGTGCTCGTCTGTTGATTAATTAATATCAACATTTGCACATAGGTATATTTTTACATCTTTACAATTGTGCAGAAAATGTTTGGCTGCATTACTTTTGTATGGGGTAAGGTCTGGGAAAAATGGTTGCAGGGAAAAAAGCTTTGTACTACAATTTTCTTTAATATTTTTATGAGGTTACATTGAATAAAAGTTTTTTTCTTGCAGTACATCGGCAGCAGAAGAAACTGTACCACACTTTCATTTTTGCAAAATAATTATTATTTAGTGTTATATCGGCAGTTATCGGCATTCCGTTTAAACAGTAATCAGTATTGGTACATCGGCAAAAAAGCTACGTAGGCACATCCCTAATAATTTTTCATGCCTGAAAATAGTCTAAATCTATGTAATAGCAGTTGTGAAAACTGGGATAACTTTAACGCAAATCAACTTACTATTCTTATGTAGTTACTTAAACTAATCTATATTAGTTCGATTTTAATCTTTCATTTTATTGATTTCAACGCCAGTTGCACTTTTTCCCCACTAGGCGCGCTGCTTAACAGTCTGCTGCAGCTGCCTGCCTCCCGTGGGGGAAACCCCATTCGCATTTCAGCACGAGTTGACTAGTCGATTCGTGCATCCCAACTCAACAATGGAAGAAGTTAACGATAGAGAAATCGAAACAGGCAATGAAGAAATCGACAATGTGAACGAAATTAAAAATGGATCGTATCCGTCATGCACTTGCTAGAAAACCCCACGAGATTTGTACCCTCTGTGTAAAAGATACAGGAAATATGACTTTGTTGACAAAATTTGCGAGGTGCACAAGGAGGACTCGGTCAAGCATATTTTATACACATGGCACCTTTCAGACCAAAAGAGGGCCCAGATCCAGAGGAAAAAAGAAGCAGAGAAAAAGAAGACTGGCCTAGATAAGCGTTTGGAAGACATGGCAAAAATCCCGATGCACCGATCTTCATCAAGGATTTGGTGTGTGACGCAGCTGGATCTACTTCGGAATTCGATGGTTTTCCAGACGATCCAGATATTGATCTGTCCGGAAAGATCGTTGGGATCAATGCTTTCAGCGGCTAGGGAAACTGCCGTGTCAAGTTATCGAGACTCGTTCGACGAAAATCGAAAGCATCGTCAGCGATGAGGTTAGTGCACAAGTGATCGGACACGTTGACGAAAAATTGGATGGCCTCCGTTCGGAGCTTAACGTTTCCATTGCGCTACTGACTGCCAGTGTAAATGCGTTATTGTCCCGTGATGCAACTAAAGAAAAGACCTTGGACATTTCAGGGGACGATAGTGTAAAACATGAAGTGACTAGTGGAATTATATAATATGTCGGTGCACGCACGGAGTGGAAGTCGTGGCTCGCTAACAAAGAGTCCGCCAGCGATATGCTCGCAGGAGACTAAGGGTTCGCCAGCGAACCTTCCAAAGGCGGGAAAATCGGGCAAGATGAAGAGTAAAGAACAATCGTCGGCAAAACAGGTGAGCAGCCACAAAGATAAAAGCAAAGGCAGTGGGGGGGCCAAACTGTTAGCAAAACCACCGGAGGCCACCATGTAAAAACAAATAATAATGAATGAAAAGGTAAAGGAATTGGTAAACGTTCCAAAGCATACAGAAAGTTGGCACCCGATGACGATGACCTTTTCCAGACAGGGAGGAGTTTTGGGGAAGAACAAAGAAGGCAGGAAGAAGAGGTTTCAAGGAAACGAAATACTCTTGAATCCACGGACACCGAGGACTCATTTGAGGAAATGACCGGGGGTTCATCAGTTGGTAGTTTTTGCTGGCTTTACCCTGAAACATCTGAAAGAGACACCATTTTGCAAACAGGCAGCGCCGGTGGAGGTTAATCCAGACGACCCCGCCCCTCTCTCATGGAAACTTTGGCTAATAAAAAGATTCCCGTGAATCTTCCAGTCAGCAGTCGGACTTTGTAAGATCCTTAACGAGAAAAGACGAACAGCTAATTTCGATTTCCAGACCATTGCCACCGCACGACCTGAAATGCACTAAGATGTTCTTTAAAACAACAGGCAAGCCCCCCCACCAAAAAAAAAAGTTACAGAACATTTCCTGAGGCGGAATATTTTCCAGAAGGAATGGCACTGGAACTCTGCTTGACTTTTTGAAGCCGCCAGCGTTCATTAGGACACCAATGCACCAGTTTGACGACGACGAGGCCCTTCTCAGGTGTAGCATTAGGGCCAACTCACACGCAGAGCTTGCCTACTCAGCTTCGACGCAAGCATTAAAAGTTTTAGTGGAGTTAAAACCGGAGTTGAAAGAGAACCAAACTGCATGGGAATGCCTCCACATAATGAAACGAGTTTCTTCATTCCAGAAGGACAGCCTCAACTGGTCGTCTCGGGTTCTTAACACCGTCTACAGAAAAAGGGACGCCCTGCTGGAATCGGCACTGATTATACTGACGTTGCGGGCCAACTCGGGCTGATTCCGGTTCACGGAGCAACCGAACTTTTCAATGGGAAACTTCTCCAACTGGTACCAGAGCTGAGAGAGTAATATATTTGAAACCCATACATGTCAGAATATTTGAAACCCAACTGGTGCAACTTCCAACCCTGTTCAGAGGACAAAGAGGGAGAGCCAGACCGATGATGCGGGCTTACTCAACTTACCCCACCGCCCAAGAACCAGGCAACCAGGAAGGGGGGGGGGGGGACAGAGGTGAGAAGAAAATGGATTCTCGGCCATTTCGGAAAGGCACCCTCTCCCAAGCCAGGGAGAGGGGTAGTGGACAACAGAGGTAGACGCCCGAGCGGTAGATATTGATTGGTCGGACGAGTTTTCTCCCACTCACCGGCAGGTGGTGGTGGGGGGGGGGGACTCGAGGCACGCTGAAGCACGGCTACTACCCTCCCCCCCCCCCTTACTGCCAACACTTTTGTATCAACCACCAGTTTGGGCGGAGTCACCTGAACTGCAGGCGGAAGTGAGGAATCTGTTAGAAAAAGGAGCTTTCGAGAGAGTTTCCCCGAACACGAAAAGATTCTGGTGCCCAGCCAGGGTGATTCCGAAAAAAGGGGAGGTACCCACCTCATCTTTAACCTGAGGATCCTCAACGGGCACATCTGCAAAGAGAAGCTCAAGATGGAGACAGTAGGGAAGATAAGACATGCGTTGCAAGGCGGGGAGTTTACGGTGTCAGTGTACCTCGACGACGCCTACTTGCACATTCCCCTGCACAAGGAAGTGAGACACCTATTCAGACTGTGCTGCAACGGAGAGTCTTTTAAATTTTTGACGATTCCTTTCAGCCTGTCGACGGCACCACAGATATTCGCCAGAATTTTGAAACCAGTGCTTGCAACCTTCCATCAAGACGACATCAAGGCACACGCCTACCTCGACGACTGGCTACTGAGGAACCAGTCGTCGGCCAAGCTCCACGTACAGCTAAGGGAATGTTTACGGCTGTTCAGGAGTTTAGGCGTGGGTATAAACTTCGGGAAGTCAAGGTTCACACCACAACAAATATTCACGTTCCTGGGTGCAGAGTTCGATTTGAGAGATGGCAAGATCCGCCCGTCTCGGGAACGAATCGGAAACACGATCGCAACAGTGAAGAAACTCGTGAGAAAGACAAGTACATCATCCAGAGAGTTAGCTACGGTGATAGGAGTGATGGACTCGAACGCAGCGTTGGTACCACTGGGCCAGTGGAGGGTCAAACCGATCGCTGGTTCCAAAAAGAAGCATGGCAACCGAGGGTGTCGAGGTCGGACCTTGTGCATCAGAACAATTTACCAGATGTTATGTGGTGGACAAAAGCAGAGAACCTGTGTGTGTGCATCAGTTTGAAGGAACCAGAGGTAGCTCTCCTACTTTTCACAGACACATCGATGAATGGATGGGGAGCGCACTCAGGAGAGGCAGAACTCTCAGGGAAGTGAACGGAAGAGGAGCGACACCCCCACATAAACTTACTGGAACTTCGGGCAGTGAGATATGCAGTAGTCTCTTGGAAGGAAGCAATGGTAGGACAGAACGTGGGTGTCATGTCGGACAACACCACGGCTGTTGCCTACATAAAACGTTTAGGGGGCACGCACTCCAAAGAGCTGAAGGAGGAGACGGAAATGAGCGTGGAGAATTGTATCACTCGTACCATGCCACATTCCAGGGAAGCAGAATGTCTGGGCGAACGAGCTGTCCAGACAGGGGAGGGTGCTGACGACAGAATGGAGACTGGATCCGAAAGTGCGTGCAGCCCTATTTGAGAGATGGGGAACCCCGATAGTGGATCTGTTTGCCACGAAGGCAAACACAGCTAAGGAACTTTGTGTCACCCTTCCCGGATCCGGAGGCCTGGGCGACGGACGCCTATTTAATTTCATGGGTGGGGATGACTGCCTACACGTTCTTGCCCGTTGTCTCTAATACAACAAGTTTTGAACAAGATTCGAGGAGCGTCAGGGTCGTTCGTACTAGTTGCTGCCTTTTGGCTGGCGGCCACATGGTTCCCGGACCTTCAAGAATTGAAGAGAGACGGGCCAGTATTGCTACCTGTGACTGTCACAACACAGGGGACGGACAGTGCACCCATCTCCAGGCATTCTGCACCTTCACGGGTGGCTACTCTGACAGCGAACCTGACTGAGGATGGTTTCTCAAGGGAAGTGACAGAGAAGTTGCTACAGTCTGTGTGGAAATCAACGTCAGATGTGTATGAGGGCCAATGGAGGAGGTGGTTCAACTGGGCGAAAACGTGGAACGGACCCTTGCGACCCAACAGTGTTCGAACTAACACAGTTCTTGGCAGAGTTGATCGAAAGGGGACTGTCCCCGACATCAATTAAAGGGTACAGGTCCGCAATAAACTCGGGCAAGGTGAAGATTGTTTCAAACCCCATGATTTCGAAACTTATGGCATCATTCGATAATGCAAGACCAAAGATGACGAGGCTTTTTTCACGATGGAGTCTACCGCTCGTTTTATCTAGTTTATCAAAACCACCTTACGAGCCGTTGGACGAAGCAAGTTTGCCAGTGCTCGCTCAGAAAACAGTTTGTTCTGGTGTCACTGGCATCAGCAGCCAGGCAGAGTGAAGTGGCAGCATTCTTGGGAGGGGACGGCCACATTCGATTTGCCAGGGATTGGTCGTCAGTAACACTTGCGTTCCCAGTCACCTTCAGAGCGAAGAACTGCAGACCGGACACAATGCCGCAACCAGTGAAAATCAGGGCCTTGGGACATGGTCAGGCCAGAGGGAATGACGAGAAACTACAGTGTCCGATTCGAGCACTAAGTTCTATCTGGACAGGACGTCGTCAGCAAACGAAACGGTAGGGAGGCAGTCGGTGTTCCTGGATGTAGACAAGGTCTCCGGCGAGATTGTACGAAGAGCAGTGACTCCATTTAAATTGGGCGGATGGATCTGCCAAGTTATTAAACGGCGTATGGACTTAGCCCGGAGCATGCGGATGTCCCACACGGTGAGAGCGCATGAGCTAAGAGCTCTATCAGCATCCTGGGCGTCCCCAGCAAAAATTGATCTGGTCAGCCATGGTTAAACATGGGTAGTTCATGGGTAAACATGGTTAAACCATGGGTGGTCCCAATTTACACTTGGTTAAACCTCGTTCAAAACCATGGTCACTAGTTACCATGGTAACAGGACACTTTCACCATGTTTCAATCTTTGGATAACAATGGTTGGTCCCAATTTACCATTGGTTTAACAATGGCAAACCATGATCATAAACAGTGGTTTAACCTTGGAACATTTTTGCTGGGGATACGGCAGGGGTACCCCTTTGGATGAAGTGGTGGCTGCATGCAAATGGAAACATAAAACTACTTCCATAAAAAACTACTTGAGAGACACGAGTGGGGAAGATGGTGCGGAAATAGTGGCACAACATGTCACGGCTGGGTCGAACTAGAACGGTGAATGACACAAGTACACAGTGATTGACACACAGGTGAAAAAACACATGTCATCACTGGGAAGTGGTGAATGACTTAAGTACTCAGTGGAAGACACGATGGTGAAAAGCTAAAAACACTCACGTGGGAAGGTCTGGGACTAAGAAGAACCAGTAACCCTAGGCTGAACGCTATTGAAGAAACGGGAAGATGCAGGACACTGAAAAGAAGAGCCAGTGGACTGAGGGAGTCACGAGAGGAGAAATTCAGGAGTCTGAATAGCTAAGGTAAGAAATTACTAATAATATTAGTATGAAGTGGCATGAACCTTTTGGATCGGTGTCCCACCACAGCGAGAGTACTGAAGGTAAGTATTTGACAGATAGTAAGAAACGAGAATTTTAACATGTTAAAATTGTTTTTACTATCATAAAAATACTTGCCTTCAGTAGCACACCCACCTGCCTCCCTGCTTACTGAACAAGAAAGGTTCAAAAGCGAATGGGGTTTTTCCCACGGGAGGCAGACTGCTGAGCAGCGCACCTTGCGGGGAAAAAATCCTTCATTTTATTGATTTCCTGGCGTTGTAATCAATAAAATGAAGGATTTTATTTTTTTGGAGGATGGGAAAAGCAAAATTATGCAAATTCAGCGAGAGTACTGAAGGTAAGTATTTTTATGATAGTAAAAACCAATTTTAACATGTTAAAATTCTCGGTTTTTTATTACTATTCTCTTTCCACCTTCACTAAATACTCCCAAGTCTCTTTCTCCCCTCCCTCCCCCCTCCCTTTTCTTCCCCCCCAAAAGCCAGATTTTATTTAACAGCGTTGATGCCCTCCAACCCAATATCTAAGGTCGAGGTTGCCGGACAATGCAATGTTTCGGCCAATCAATCTGCAGTTGAGAATAAAAGAAAAACTGTAACCAAATAATTTGTACTATAACCTCTTTTTATTTGAACTCTGATAACAAAGAATTCCCGCTTAATAGAAAATTTGTCACAATTTTGGTTGGTCAGCTGTTCAGTCGGCACCAAATACATACGGCTAAAATGAACACTTGTTTTACCTCTGTATAACGAAACTTTCCTTTGCTTGATGCATTACCTGTCCAACCTTCAAACTCATCGCAATAATACTTTGCGAGGATTTATTCTATCTCGCCTTCCATTGACGTTACGATGCTGTGCTGCCTGACTCAAATGATTGGACCTCTCATCAGCAGTACATTTGGATGCTGTTGGCCTTGCATCACTGTCATGCCCCCTCCCTCCCACAAACAATTTCTACTTCAGTAATTAAAAGCTTTTTTTTATACCTACTAAAGTATAAAGTTTTTTGTTTTTATATAGGTTGCCTATCTTGAAAATGAGGGATGTGGTCATAACTTAAAATTGTCATGTTTTTTTTTTTGTTTTGTGTGTAGAAACTTTACTGTAGATGAATTTCTGGAGTTATACGAGGATCCTGCAACATATTTTTACAATACGGATCGACTTGTTAGTCAACTATATAAGGATTCCGTGGCGATTCAGCTTTCTAATGACTTTAATTTGGTGTATAAGGAAGATCTAGACAGAATACTAAAGAAGCACAACTATCACTTAACGCCTGCCTACCGAGAACTGCAAAAAACGTACGGTGGAAATAATGGTAAGTATCTTCTGCAATAAGAATTTACCAGGTGGATATGTAGCAGGTTCCAAGCAGCCAGAGCAGTGCTCAGATTTCTGTTTATTGCTACCAGCCGTGAGCAACCGTCACGAATGTGAATTTTGTGGCACTTGCCATTTGGCCAGTAGATATTAAAATTCACTCGCCATGAAGAAATAGTTTTAGCAGGTGTGTTTTACTTAAATATTTAGACTTTTTTTTCAATAAGCCAACTCTCCAATCAGGTAAACTGGTACTGCATGCTTGGTTGGATGGCCAGTGTAATTCTGCACGCTGCGACGCAAACCGCTTGTTTCTAACTATCACGGTTCCCAAGATATGACAATTTCATCATCAGGGGTTGTTAATCAGTGGCCGTATGGCCAGTACGGCTAAAAATCAAGTCGCCAACTGCTGTATTTCCTTCGCCATTTGGCGAGTGGCGACCGACGTTGGTGAAGTTTGACCCTGAGGCAGAATACTTTTCACCGTACAGTGAAAATACTGCAGAATGTTCTGCAAGGGAAAGGGGGTGCCATACACTGTAGCGGTGCTTACAGGGTCTTGAGGTGCCTACTATCTACAGCACCGACATCTGGCTTACTTGTGGATATTTTAGATGAAATCATAAGTGGCGGTTTTTACTTTTGTGGAAAAACAGCATAGCGTGTCTACTGAACCATTAGGAGAAGAGCGTCAGCGTCCTACCTAAGTTATGAAGACCTATCTAATCATGGTTCACTGCCACCACGATGGGTAGTTAATTTAATTGCCTACTTCGGCGTTAGAATAAAAATTGATTTGTAATTAAAATAACCCTTGCAAATTAAATTGGACTCGGAAGTCAAACTGTTGTTTAAAACAACTTTCTTTTCTGTTTTAATTAAACATGACAAGTTTTTATGCAACACGAAGTAACTTGTTGGTTACAAATAATCTGGGGCTTTTCAATTAAAAGCACAGGATTTACAATTAAATCAGCAAAGAACTTAAAATTAAAGTTCACAACAAATTTGGACTAGAAAAGTCTGTTTAGGCTATCACAACCTTCTGAATTACATGATGTATCTTACATTTAGCAAAACAGTCGTTTGAACGAAGTTAGCAATTCTTGCACTAAAATCACTTCAAATGTCACACTGAATCTAGATTAGCGTTATAAACAAAACTACCTTTTCAAAGACTCTTGCTTCAACGATAACTCATGCTAGCTCTTGGTGATGTTGAATTATTTAGTAAACTCTGAGTTTACATAAATAGAAAAATAGCCAGTTTTTAGGAAGGGGACCTTAAACCCTTAAGTTATGGGTGCCCTAGACCAGAAATGCTGATGGCGTTTTGGCTACCCATAAGTTCAAAAGAGTCAAGTTTAAAATTTATGACTAAAAATTTAGAAATGCTGTTCCAGAAATTAAATTCGATTTAAACTAGTTACTATCAAGAACTACTACCTTGCTCGGCATGGCAACCTTCGGACTGGATATCTCTGCTCCGATCGCCGTAGTGAGTCTTGAGCTATGCTAACGAAATTCACCAGAAACTGGGTTTTATACCTACTGCTTGGCTGCCAGGTAGTGGGAAACAGCGGACCTGTAGGAGAGCGACCCGGGAGGGGGGATCACTTTGGAGGGGAGACTGACTCAACCCGGCCAGGCTGTCCGTACCGGAAGTAGGCATGAAAGCGCGCGGACGGGCAGGGTAGCTTTGTACTCTGAGTGGAGGGGGAATTCTGATTGGAAGGGAACTATGATATTATGTATCGCAACTATTGAAGGGGGGGGGGGGGGGGACAAAGTTTGATGCTCAAAATTAAAAAAGCTGTTTTTAATTGAAGGCAAAGGCTTTTACTGTGCATTCGGATTGAGATCACTGTGGTCGGAGCCCTGAAATAAAAATACAAGATACACACTGAAAAATGTCCGGTAAAATAAAAGTAGTTGGTTTGCCATTTTGAACAAGGTAGCGTTCATGGGAATAAATTATGTTAATTAATGCTTTTATAAAAGCCTAGGTAAAATATTAAAATAAACCAGCTTGTCAAAAATTTAAGTGTATTATTGCAGCCGCAAAAATCATGCTAGTGTAGTCAAAAGTTTTCATAGTTGCTAAAATCGTCACCTTAGTAAAATAAAAACATTGATCAACATGTAAGCTAGTCGGCTTTATGCCTGGAAATAAATTCAAGCATACAAGTAAATATTTACATGTTTGCAGAAAATGGCGATGGAAATTGCGTGCGTCGGCGCTCAGTTCGAGGACTCTTTCAAATTGAGGAGGAGGCCAAAGTATTTTAATATTGCCTTTTTCTAGTTTTACCAAAGCCTTACTTGCATGTGGCGTTTCTGCTCGAAATCCTGACAACTTCATTAGTTCTGTGCCCAATTGATATCGTAATATTGTTACAATCTCGAAGTTATTCAATACAGTGGTGGCAATTAAGGGTTATTAGAGACATCGGGTAACCGTTTTCTGTAGAAGAATCGGAGCGCTACATCGCAGTGCGGCTGGCCGAATTTTAGTACTATTTATCCTGCTTTTTTTTTTCGTTATCATCTTTTTGCGATAATTTCGCCAAAAATTGACCGATTTTGACGTTCAAATACTGTAAATCGCTTATTAAACGCCCATGAGCTTAATTGGCTAAAATCGGGGGTGGGCGTTAAAAAGAATATCCACAAATTTGTAAATAAAATAATGGTGTGAGTCTCGTTCGTTATAGGAATCAACCAGAAAAATTTCAACAACAAGAAATTTTTCTACACAACCCTGATGGTAAAACTGACTCTCTTCATATTCTTTTTTAACATCTGCACGAGTTTGCATTAAACCTCCACAATGTGCATTATATAAATCCTTTAAGATTAAATTGAACAACAAATTGTAAATAAATTTCGTTAAGTTTTAAGTGAACCTAGCTAAAGAAACTACATAGTTCTCCAGTTTTATATTGGCCTAAAGTGGAGCACTTTCTTTACCTTTGGAACAGTCACCACAGCCAAGAGTTATTTTTTTAATAGCTCCTTATATCATTAGCAGTCGGAAGTGTTTGGGATGCAATTTACATCAGTTTAATTAAATTCAAACAGGCTTAAATGCAAAATTCGAACTGCAGTAGTCTCTATCCTAGTATATACAGCTCACTTGCAGAGCAAACGATTGCACTCAAGTGGTTATCTGGAAGGTGCACCATTGCCAGTAAAATTGCATGTGTCTTGCAGTACAACAAAGTACGGTTTAAACATTATCACGTTATTATTAAATAATAAAGTTTGTTGAACAGGAATTTTATTTAGCTTTCAAGATTTTGCAAAATAAAAATTCTAATGCATAATTTTTTTTAAATTCTTATTATCAATTACATTTGCCGGGAACCAGTCGGCTAGTGCAACCTGCCGATATCTATTATGCTATCAATGATAACTACTGGGGAGCAGTTCAGCAGTAAATTAATTTTGAATAAATTAATTCCATTAAAGGCACATAAATCCCTCCGTTCTGGCCATTTTACTCTGCGTCACCTACGCTAAAATATAGTTCAAACGACCGCAG